>JASCZI010061449.1:6160-21492 GCA_036250425.1 Stylosanthes scabra
TAGCTTGAATGACACAATCCGAGCATTTCACTTGACTCTGTGACCAGTATTTCGCAGGAAGCTGACTGAAGATCACCCTATACTCAATATCTCCTCTCTGGAACAATCCCAGAGAACATAACAGATGCCAAAAAATTCAAGAGACAAGCAACACATTACACTCTCCTTGGAGCAGACCTCTACAGGAGAGGATTTTCAAAGCCCCTCCTTAAATGCCTTGGACATTTCGAAGCTGAACCAGCAATGACCAAGGTCCATGAAGGAGTCTGCGGCACACACATAGGAGGTAGGAGGTTGGTAACAAAAATTCTAAGAGTGGGATACTATTGGCCAACACTCAAATTAGACTGAATGAACAAAGTCAAAACCTGTGACAATTGCCAACGCCATTCGCCAACAATACACTGTCCAGCCGAGTTGTTACACAACTCAGAGGTAAGCTGGCCCTTTTGTAAGTGGGGGCTAGATATACTCGGTCCTTTCCCTTTGGCCCCTGGTCAAGTTAAGTTCCAAATTGTTGCTATCGATTACTTTACAAAATGGATTGAAGCTTTACCTTTAGCTCGCATTACCTCTGAAAAAATGGTTTCATTTGTCTGGAAGAACATAATATGCAGATTCGGAATTCCTTATGAAATAGTAACTGACAACGGTAGACAATTTCTAGATGATAAGTTTTCTGATTTATTATCTAACTTTCACATCAAACATCATCTATCTTCTGTTGAGCACCCTCAAACTAATGGTTTAACAGAAGCAGCAAACAAAGTTGTTTTGCAGGCACTTAGGAAAACACTCGACAACGCCAAAGGACGTTGGGCCGAGCTCATACCTGAAGTCCTATGGGGACACAACACCACCCCCCGCTCCTCAACCAAGGAAACACCTTTTCGACTTGTACATGGCCAAGACGCCATGATACCTGTAGAGATCTCCCAGAAATCATTTCGAACTCAACATCACAATCTAGAGACCAATGACCAACTTCAACAAACCGAATTAGACACAATGGACGAAGACCTGGACATGGCAACAATTCGGCAACAGGCACTACATCAACAAACAGCTCGTAAATACAACCGAGGAGTCAAGCCGAGATCATTTAACAAAGGAGACTTGGTTCTTCGAAAAACCGAGGAGGCAAGAAAACCACCAGGTCAAAGAAAGCTCGCCCCGACATGGGAAGGACCTTTCCGAATCTTAGAAGTGCTCGGCAAAGGAGCGTACACATTAGAAACTTTAGATGGTACTACTTTACCTAGCACTTGGAACATTTCATCCTTAAAGTTGTATTTCAGCTAAATATTAGGTTAGGACAAGGTGATGCACTCTTTTTCCTACTCTCAAGTTTTTTCCTACCCTGGGTTTTGCTTGGAGGAGGTTTTAATGAGACACTCCACCCCTAACCTAACATCATATCCAATAAATGAGAACTTTTGATCATTTGTTCTTATCTATATACTCCATTATTTTACTGCTCATTAACTGTGATATTTTATTATTATTACCCTTCTCATATATGTCACTTATCATTTACTTAACCAAATAACCACACTTACCCACTAAAATCATACCAAGCGCAATTATCTAACCAAGCACCATTATTAACCGATCACTTATTCTCAATCACGATTTGTGCTAACTAAGCACTATCGAATTGTCAACTACACTTCGATATACAAAATTCATTCACATAATTTATCCGAGGCATAAGTTATCCCTACAAACATACATCTACTGACCAAGATTGGTCTCCTTCCAATTCAAATCCAAGCTCTAATCTCAGATGGAGCAGCCACGTTCAACTATGCTATAATAAGCATAACTTTCAAATGACAAATTATATTATCAAACACTATCACATAGACCAATTCGTTGTTCACAACAAAATACTAACAACCATCCAAACAACACAAGTTTATAGACCAAAACATTCCTAAATACAAAAGAAAAAATGAAGACAGTTCAGAAAACACATCAAGCTTCGGGATTGTGATCATCCCCACCCTCAACATCCACTTCATCATCATCAACCAATGCTCCGTTATGCACAACTTTGATTGGGTCCAACTTGTCAAATTTCATTTCACGGAAAAAGAAATTAGCTTGCTTTTTCGCCCTCTCAAACCCAACCAAAAGCATCTCATACCCATGGTGCTCCTTTCCAGTCTCAGCCTCTTTCTTTTGAGCACAGAGCTCAACAACCCTAGTTTCCAAATCCCCTTTATCTTTTTCCAGTTTCTGCACGCTCCCTTTCAGCTCCTCATTTTCACTCTTCGGGTCCAATAATACCTTCTCTTTCAAAGCCACTTGCTCCAAGGCAAGTTGCAATTTTCTCTCCCTTTCCATGCTTCTTTGCAACTCTGCACTCTCTTCTTTCTTCTGCTCAATCTCTTTTTTCCCTTTTAACTCTTCATAACGTCCCATGCACCAAAGCCGAGTAGCCATCACCTGTTACATTACAACAATAAGACAACCAAAACACTAACAAAAACACAACACAGATTACTTCCACACACATACCTGCATAAACTGCCCTCTGGCCATATCACCAACATCCTCAATCAAAGCAAAATCCGCCTTAGATTGGAAATGCTCTTCGGCCACAACAGTAATAGGAAAATGTTCAGACCAAACAGAACTAAGGTCTTCCGAGCCTAAATACCCATGAAGCTTTTTCTGATTCTCTGTGAAGGACTTTACCTCATCCAAACTAACATCTCGTCCGCAGCATTTAGAACTTGTCAAATCAATCAACTTCTCCTTTCCTGAAGTCTCCTCAGCCCTCATCCTTTTCACATTAATATTCCTTCTCCTCTCAGAAGGTTGATTGACCTCCATCCCACGTTTTGCCTTCACAACATTTGACGCTGACAACTCTTTTTCGTTCCTCAATTTGAAAAAATTCTTTAACCCTCTTGTTGTCGTATCTGCAAAAACAAATCACATATAAATCTCACAGCACACCATACAAATCATACATTACAAGCATCTCATCCAATTACCTAAATATTCTGTAACCAAGTCTTTTTCCTTCTCCCACTTTAACAATCTGTTCAATGATAAAGGCTCCCTTGTACACAAATATTGTCCAAGGAAATCAATAACCAATGCGCTCTTTTCATTCACCTCTTCCATCCCAAGAACTTGCACTGGTTCAGAATACCAGTACAACGGAAATCTTTCTAGCAAGCAACCATCAATGTAAAATGGAAATTCTGTCTCAGGAGATCTCACCTTAATAAACATTCGTTTAAAATCCTTATACGAGGATTTATACAACGAAAAACAAAGACCTCCCCTGACAACCACTCAATGTCACTAATCCCCCTTTTCTGACCCCTTTAGCCTGAAAGAACGAGAAGAACACCTCCAACAATGGCTCCTGACCTAAATACTCCATTAGAATCTCAAAACCTCTAATAAAAATCCATGCATTTGGGTGTATTTGAGAAGGAGCACACTTCAGTTGGCTAAGCACCCCATTCTCAAACTCACTGAAAGGGAATCTCACTCCCAGATCAATGAAAATTGTCGTGTACATATAGAAATATTCCCAATCACCAGCCTTATGGAACACTCTATCACCAGAACTACAGGGTAAAAACTCCACACATATACCCTCTCACTCCCGAACCCACACACTAGGCTCCCCTAGTTCGGCTACACTTTCCTCATCACGAAACAAGGACACCTGGTCCCTCACCTCACCCTTAACCCACGAGTAAGGATCATCAACCGCAATAGGAACTACGGGTTTACCATTCTCGTCAGTAAGCCTACTCACATCCATGGACGACAGAGCAACAAATCCAAAGAACAAAGAAGGGACAAAGACGAAGTACAGAAAATTAAAAACGAAGATGACACAAACCATTCCGACTCATCTTCTCCTCTTAGATGAAGTATGAAAAACACTCTCCAAGTTGCAGAAAATGGCAACACAGTACAAAAACACAAACACAGAATCACAAACGTTTCTTTTTCATAGCTAAAACCCCAATCGTTAGATTTACTTAGCTGATAAGGAGTTATTTTTAATCCAACGGTTGAGAAGCTTGCAAGGGAAAACGTGTAGTAAAGTAACACCCATCATTAATTAACCGTCCCATCACACTCTCTCCCACTCCTAATACATTCTTTCCATTAAATATCTCTAACCTTTCTTCTTTCTTTACTTTCATTTTTTATCTTATTTTTTATATTTTATTTTTACCATCTCTATTATTCTAGTGAAATTACACAGATTGAACTTGGGGCTACTACACATTATCTCCAGGCCGACTTATAAGTCCTTCACGATAAAGCTCAACCTGTTAATTCACAAAGCTTTACCCAGGTCAAGCTTGGGGGCTGTGATCCGGCCCACTATAGCTCGGCCTGCTATAGCTCGGCTTCGTGGAAGACCTATAAGTCGGCCCATCAACTTTGGACCCAAACCGAACTGATTGAGGCAGCGCCGCCAAGTTCACCACACACCAAAACCTAAGCTCTAACACACTTAACTTTAGCCATGTGCTCATATCAATAGATGAGATATAATCACAACAAACTTATTCGAGCTTATCCAAGCAATCTCAGACTTCCTCAAAACTCGAAACACTCCAATCAAACCCTAACTGAAGAGATATCTTCATAACCGAACTCTCCCAGCATCTCTATAAATAAGGCTAGCTTATGCTAGCAGAGGTATGTTCTCTTCTCCATCTTCTTACTTAAACTCATAAGTGTTCTCCCTTTCTGACTTGAGCGTCGGAGTGGCCTTGCAGGTCCACCCCCCGTCGTTCCTTGAAGAATTGAAGTACATCTCTTGCGTTCGTGTGGAGGCCGGGCTATACCTCTCCCCGCCGAACACATCATCTCCTTTGAAGGAACTCACCAGCTTATCTCTGAGTTGACCGAGCTATAGCTCATCCCCATTTCCACACCAGAACACTATATATAACTGTATTTGTTTTGTTATTTATTAATTCAACAAAATTTTACTAATTAAAAGAATATTATTGAATTAATATTTAAATTGGTCATTGAAGTTTTATGTTTTAAATTATTATATGAAGTTTCAATTATTTCAATTTAATTCCCACAATTTGGATATGGTAGTTGCGGAAGCTTGTATCCGTGACTTGTTATAGTCTCTGAAAAAATTGGTTCCATAACTAACTTGTATTAAAATTTAGAGACTGAATTGAGTGGGTAAAATTTTTAGATGAATTTGACGTATACATACAATTTTTACCAATTTAAATATTATCTCTGTTACTGTCTTTTATATATTTTATATTAAGATCTTCAAAACCAAGCTATTCTTCTCTGTTTTTTCCTCCTTGTATTTTGGATATTTCTCAATATTTTTGTTGTTTTGGTGCGAACCATCTTTTTCGTACATAAAAAAATTACAATCTACTCATGTGGACGTATCTTTAATTTTTCCCTAAAATATTATGAGCCAGTAACTCAGTAAGTAAGACTATGGTCCACTGAGATTATAAGGTTGCTTTTGTCAATTTGTATGCAGCCGGCCGATTCAGACGTCTTTGGACATCCTAAAACTGAGTATGTGACAAGGTTAATACTTAATAGTTATTCTATTTATTTGTTTTTTTAAATAATTATTGATAAGATTTAATTTTTTAAGTGAAATAGTCGTAAAGTTAATTTGTGATATTTTATTTTAGAATAATTTTACATGTATATACATGCATGCATTTATTAATATGTTTTTATGTTAATAAGTTCACGCGCCAAGCATAAAAATAATGAAGTTTAACACATAAATTTTGAACATAGAAATAATAAACCTAGCAATTAGCATGAAAAATTTGAGTCACAAAAAAAAAAATTATTTTATTGGAATGGATGCATGAATGTATGTACCTATAATATTATCATTAAAAAGAATTATTTAATATTTTTATTTATTTAATTAAACAAATTACTTACATATTAAATTCCATTAAGAAATTAGATAAGTGAATATTTATTAGGGTTTAGCTTAATATTATTTAGTTCATGTCTCCAAAAAATAGAGTCATAAACACAAAGACACATGAATATAAAATACACAAATTTTATAATATATTTGGGGAAGGTGATAATACAAGGATTTTTTTTTAAATAAAAAAATATCAAATTTACCAAAATAGCCACGCAATAATTTTCTATTTTAGGCATCCTTTGCTTATTTCGGGATCTGCAGTCCCGGAATTGCCTAAACACTATTTTTTGAGATATTAAATTTTTTACGTGTTTAATAAAGAATTAAATTCTTTTTTGGTTAAAAGATACTCATTAAAATGATGAAGTTGGAAAGAGCTAGAAGCATTAAGTGGTACGATCCGTCAATGGCTATGTGATTCTGCAACATTTCTCAAACATATTTATACCATTTTGTTCAATTTATGGGTTCTGCAGTCACGAAATACATATAAAAAAATTCTTTAGTCATTTTCAGGCTCTGCAGTCTCGAAAATGGTGTAAATAAATGGTGTCTAAAATGAAAAATTTCTGTGAGTGTGTCTATTTTGATAAATTTAATATTTTTTATTTATTTAAAAAAATACGAATAATACAGGACATATCTATCTAATTTAAAAATCAATTTTACTCCAAACCAAAATTCCAAAACCATCTCATGACCACTCATTACCGTATCGTTGATTTACGCCGCCATTTATTTCATCGCTACCATTGTCATTGTTACTGATTTTCAATATTATCTCAAGTAATTAAAATGAGTAAATGGACGAAAACGCACTAAAAAGATTTTATAATGGATAAAAATACATAAGAAAATTTTGAAGGGAGAAAAATACACACGTCCATCGTTAATTAAGAGTAAATAAATTGTACTTTTATTTATTGTAAATTATCGTTGAAGTATATTTTTATTTTATCCATTTAAATTTTTTATGTATATTTTTGTTCGTAATAAAATTTTCTGTGTGCCCTTGTGTCCATTTATCCAATTAAACAATGGAAGTAATGACAATGACAATGACAGCTCCAACAATGGTGGAAGGAGAAGGCGATAGAAGGAAGGTAGCAAGGTGTAAGAAACCGACAAAGGGAGAAGGGATAGGAGTTTTATCAGAATTAATTACAAAATTTAATATAATATATATATTTCGTTGAAAAGAAAAAAAACTTAATTAAAAATTTAGTAAAAATATAATGGCTCACCATGTAAATTAATCAATACAAAATTAAACTTTAAACTTCATAAATTATATACACCACCTAAAAAAAATTTAAAATAAAAAAATCACACAATGTAGAATAATATATATATAAAAAAGCCAATATTTGATCACTAAACAAATTAAGAGTTGAAAATGCACTTTCAAATAATTCTTTTATCAATATATATAATATGGATATATCATAAACCCAAATTCATCCAAGCACCGGGTCAGATAATTTCCTGCCCCAACCGAATATGGAAGGATATTCGCAAATTCAAATACTATTGCCATTCCTACCTAATTAACTAAAATTATTTTGGCCAATCAAAAAGACCTAATAGTGTTTTCCTTTTGATAAAGAATATGGAACCAATATAACACCCTAATATTACCTAATTATTTTGCGGACATAATTAACCAATATTAAGTTATTACCATCTTATACTCATATTATAATAGATACGAACTTTTTAAAATCCGTTAATATAACTATAATTTCATATAAAATTAGAGCCATGCCACAATGTATAAAAACTTTTCTTTCATTGATAACATACAACCATACAAATGATTCATTAGCTCTAACTAATAGCCTTCAAAGCTTAGACTTAAATATATAATATATAAAATAGCTAACTCTATTTACATACATATGCTATTTCTCCTTATACATACAAAGATCAATACAACATAGGGGAGAACTTTTAAGACATTGGAATATAAACACTGCTTCGCCTGCTTCTCAGAATATGAATTGGTATCTGAAAAACATGTTAAATAATACAGATGAGAATCCTAAATTATTGGATTCTCAGTACGGTAAAAATGCCAAAAACATATAAGATAAGCTAGTAGGATCCCACAAGGCGATCCTACTCGATCCCTCGGGTTTTATTATTCTTTCGCGTCGCCCCATAAAAACTCTCTCATGTTCATCATATCTTATTCCTATCAATGCTATCCTCTATCATTCATTCATCCTTAGTATTATCTCAGCTTAATCTTCTAAGGAGTTTACACTTATTTAAGTTCCTCTTCTAAATCATACTATCTCATTCTTAATTAGGGCTATATCTATGTTATTTCTTTTCTTTCAATTTCTTCACTAAGCTCTAGCTCATAATTACGCCTTATCCTTGGACCCAACAAAGTTATACAAACACAAACATGGCACGCAAACATTTATTACAAATCACTCAGCAATTAATTATTTAATTCAAACCAAACAATTCAAGCCAAATAATATCACACAAATGCATATGATGAATGCCTATTCCTACGATTAATGAGCACATTTGGTCGGTTATAGTAGTCAGCCCAACCGATCCACTACATGCACTGAATCACTCTCAAAAACGTACATCCCCAAGGACATTCATTTACGCCCCAGCCAGGGACGGATTCAGGAAACTAACTCTGCGGGACCGAAAGTAGGTAGAAAGTAGTGGTGGATTCAAATATCTTAAAAAAGGTGGAAAATTAAAAGTTTTAAAACCCAAATATTGTTCATATATTTGTTAATATTAGTGGCTTGGTAAGTTTTAAGATGGAGAAATTTTCATATAAAGAGAATAAAAATTACTATATGAATATTTAATTTTATTTTAAAAATTAATAAAAATAAAATAATAAATTTTCTATATAATAGTTAAATCAAGACAATTTTTACTCTCTTAAGTATTTTTACTCTTCATAATAACATGTACCTATCTTTTTTTTTATGAATTTTAATAAAAAAATTTAGGTGCCAAAAAAATAGAAAGTGTTTTAACATGAAAATAATAATTTTATATTTTAATATCATTTACAGCTAAATTTTTTTTCATAAATGCATTCATTTTAACATAAAATAGTATAAATTGACTTTTCTAATATTTTGATATACGTACTTAAAATAAATTAGTAAATATAACATATGAAATATATTTATATTAATAAATAACTTTATTTGATATGTTCTGAAAAAAATTAAGTATATTTTTATATGATAATATATATAAAACTTAAAATAAAGAAAAAATAAGAAAAGTAAAAAGAGGAAACAAAATTAATAAAAAAAACAACTTTTGGTGGGTGTTGAACCCACGTACATAGCAAACAATTGAAATTAGTTAAGCCATCAAACCATTAGAATGATTATAAGACAGAATGACATCATATACTATATAATAGGTTTTGAAAATTCTGGGGGGCGAAGGCCTATTCTCGCCCCCTTAATCCGCCCCTGGCCCCAGCACTATACAAAAGTATTCATCATTGGGGGTTTCCATTTGATCAAGATGCGTCGTTCATTTACGACATCGACGTTCCTTTAACGCCTCATACGTCTTAGTGTTCGCTATTGTCAGAAGCAGGGAATATGATCTTGAAAGATCCCCTCATTCACTTCTTGACTCACGTACATCACATTATCCATCTCGAGAGGACCATATCTGGGATTTCATACATATTCATCTTAAAGGGTGAAGGCAAAATACACTATACATGAGATGTAATTTAATCTGGAGAGGAATGGATATTATTCTCTTTTCAATTAAAACTTAAAAACAAGAATCTTTTAACCATAGAATCGGAAGAGAATGAGTTGATTCTTGGGGGCTTTAAAACTTAAAACTTGAAATCTGGGCATATATGAATCGACTTTGGGTCACCCTGAGTTGTAACATCCCGATTTTCGGCATGTCGACGCAACCTACGATCAGGACGTCACATTACTTCCTAATCTTAATCTTCATCTTCTTTAACTATTTATTTACACATGAGGATTTCAATATAAACGTGATCGTCAAACATTCGGAAATAATAACACTAACTATATCTCGTTATTAGCTAACGAATCGGTTATACGGGTAAAGCATTATAAAAGGAAAATATTATAATTGTAATAACGTTAATTACAACCCATGAGTTCCAAAATACATTATAAACTTACTATTACCCGATTCGACCAAACAAAGGTCTCCTATTACTAAGTCGCGAGTCTAGACAAGGTAAAGAAAAGTAAGCAACCTAAACTTCTCATTGTCTAACAACTAGTAAGGCGCTCTACTGACTCGGCCCAACTGGAGGCGGCTAAACTCTGGACAGATCAAAGCTGGGTTGACTGTGAGCATCAAGAGATGGAGACTGTGCATCGTCGGAGGGATTCTGAGCAAACCCCTAACTATTGTGGACCGGAGAGTACTCGGGATGACATCAAAGCTCCTCCAAGTATTGTAGGTAATCCTCGTCGGCGTCCATGTCCATAGGACGAGGAATAACAGGAATCTCTTCCTCGAAGGGGTCTTCTTCCGGATCTTTTTCTTCTTCTTCTTCTACCTCTTCTTCGTTCTTACCTTCTTCCTCAATCCTTGCGGAGACGCTCTCACTTGCCTTCTTGCCCTCAACTTTATCGCCTCCGCACATCCAACATTCGGATGGCGGAATGAGTTCCCAACTCTTGAGTGGTCTCACCCATTCTTGACCTTGACAACCTTGCGTAGGGAGAACCATCTTAGAAGGCAACGATGGAGATCCGTTTCGAATCACGGGACTAAGGGGAGAGTACTGAGGTGTCGGACTTGCTCGTCTCAACAGACTAGATTATTGAAGAGATGAATCTTTTTTCTTTGAAGGGTCTCAACACTTAAGAGCTAAAAGAGACTCTACTGGAAGCTCATACGACGATCTAGATCATATCGAACGCTTGACGTGGATGGATGAAAGGCTCATCATCGAAGTGATGTCTCCGTGTCTTCATTATAGCCAAGTCCGAATCTGCTCTCTCGTCGGAGTCCTCTTACTTCTCACGCCTCTCGATCTCGTAGTAGATGATCCCACTTCCCATCTACATGTGGGTCAAAATAAAGCAAACAGGGGTGAGAACCTATCGTTCTCAGTCGACTCTTAAGGGTAACCTAATCTATTCTAAGGCTTCGTCAATTAGGGAAAACAATTTGTATATCTCAAGTACCATAAATGAAATAAAATAAAATAAAAAACAAAAGAACACATAAATAACAAGTAAGCCAAGAAAAAAAGCAACAATCAACCTAGATATAACTAAGCACACACAAATAAATGCACAAACAAGGTATTATGCATGCCTAAGGTTCCTAGTGCAGGATGTGAGCTTACGCATCGGTTGTCTTCCCGCAACCCGATGACTACTCGGAACGAATCCAAGTATAGTTCCCTATGAGCGAATGTCGTGGCTACACCGAAGCGACTCATACTACCCTTTTGGGTACTTTTCGCACTCCCTTTGCGAATCTTGAAAGATGGTTAGAATCCCTTTACCTTAGTGTCCGTTTCCGAAGCTACCGTAGAAGGCCGCATTGCTTGTAGGTCAAGGATGATCGAATATAGGGGAGCTACCCCTTCGTAACATGACACTTCAATTCACCTCCTTACCTCCAACACCAACATAGCATCCGGTTCAAAAAACCATTTTGGCCGGAAAGTGAAACTTAAATAAAGGTCGGTGCATATCAGACCATTCACTCTTAGTCAACCAATCGGTCTAATTAGAGCCGAGATCGATGATCTGTAGCTTGCTCCAACTAGACCAATTCATTACAAGAGAACAAGCCCGATCTTAAACCGAACTCGTTCCCAAGTAATGAACCAGTCCGATTACATCGTCCCATACCGGTTAATCGGACTGAATTCATTTGACTATCTTACCTAGACCAACTTAGACTTGGGAGTCTTTCTCTCTTAATTACATATTTATGCAAAAGCTCCAAATAACACTTAGACTCTTTTGATAAACATAAAATTTGTTTTATATGAACTAAATTAGAAAACATTTTAAATATAAATATTATAAAAACAACCCCACTTATTCTATTTATTTATATTTAGTCCCCAAATTATATGTATAGGTGCATAAGCTAATACTTTTTAATTTTAAAAGACTTACCTCAGATTTATTACCAACTAATATTTAATTATCATATTTATAAAAACAAATTGTGACACTATATTTTTAAAATTACATTTTTACCCTTTTTCACTAAAACACTCATAACGTATTTGTTTCAAGACATTTTTAACTCAAACCAATTTCATTTTAATCCTAACACTTATACTTGCTTCTAGTAAAAAAAGTTTTGAAGAAAATATTTTCTAAAAGACCGTTTTACCCCTGACCCTAACCCTCTACTTCCGAAATTACCCCTTTTTAATAGAAAATCAAATTATCTTAGACCCTTTGTAATTTAAACACCAGAACAGAATATAGTACTTATAACATACATGTAAACTCGCCATAAAAACAGTTTTTAAGAAATTAAATTTATAAATATCCATTTTTCCCTTTTTGCTTATAATTAAAGAATTACCTTTAAACACTTTTAAACATTTTAAAACTTATTTCCTCCTCTTCTAATTTGTCACACTCTTAATCCATCACATGTCAAAACCTTTAAAATCTCGAGCTTTTGCAAAATACACATAACGACCAAAATGCCCTTATAGACCAATTTCATTTGATTTTCATAAAAACATAAGTACTAAAATACTTTTGACATCTTAGGAAGCTTTACAAATACACTTTTAGAATTAAAACTCTCCCAAGTCCATGAGGATCTCTTCGGCCTCATCATCATCAACACTTCTAATGATCATCAGCAATATATTTCTCATGATTATTCCAAGACCGATTCGGTCATATAAGAGAATATAATACCAAAAACTCAATTTCAACATATTCATATAATCACTCAAATTTCCAGCAACTCATTCCATAATCATCAACCATCAAACACAACATGCAAGTACCAAATTTCTTGCTTTATTCACAAAAGACCCTTTTTGTTCATTATTACCATCTTAGCATTTTTAATCCATTTTCATACTCAACATTCTTACTACTTTCCTATTAAAAACCTAACCCCCTTTCCTTTTTATTGATCACCAAGAAAATCACAAGATCATACCAAGAATCCGTCTAGGGCTTTGGCCAACCTAAGGTTCTTTCGAAGAAAATTAAAAACAAAGGAAAATAAGTGAGTGTCTAGGCTTAGATCATGGAGAAAATCACATGCAAGGGTGGTCTTGCATTTACCTCTTTGAAAACAATAAAATAAGAAGAAGAGAAGGGGAGTGACTTCGGTGATGGAGGGAAGAATAAGAGCTTGAAGTTGTTCAACAAAAACTTGAAGGATTCATTATTAATGATGGAACTGAATGATGATGAGGATGATGTGCTTCGGATGAGATGAAATGAAGGAGAACTTGAAGTATTCTAACAAAAGTTGAAGAGGTTAGTGGTGATGATGGTGATGACGATGAACCGAGAGGATGATGATGTTGGCGAGGCTTCGGTGATGAAAACGGAGGAGAATGAGGAGCTTGATGATGAAAAAGAGTTGAGGATGATGAAGAGGAGACTAAGAGAAGGGTGATAGTGTTTCGATGGTGATGTTTTAGTGGTTTTAGAAATTAGGGTTCTTAGGTGTTCTTAAATGTTCATAGGTGTTCTTGAGAAAAATGGTGGTTTAATCTTTATTTGGATGAGAGAGGGAAGGTTTTTGGTGTTAGTGGATGAATGATGGGATGTGAAATGAAGATGGGAGCGAGAGAGTGTAGAGGTTTCGGTGGTAAGAGAAAAGAGAATGGGGTGATGGTTTTTGGCTAATGGTTTTGGCCAAAAATTGAGATAGTATGTATAAATGATTTTTGGATTATTAAGTGTATGTAGATATATATATTAAGCGAAATGTTTGGTAGACATTAGAATCTGACCATATACTACCACTAGTCTCCTTTTTTTACTTCTATTGATTATTGTTAACTTCTCTCTCCTCACAAGCCTAACGTGCCTTTCAACTTTCCATTACATTCATTGATATTAATGTACAAATGTTAATAATGGCTATCCATAGAATCATTCAATTTAAATGCCTTCGTTTCCGTTTTTTTATTTTTGTCAGTTACAGTTGCTAATTATAATATATTCATATTAACTCCAAAAATGCATAGAATCAATCCAATTAAAAGCTTTTATTGACCGTTTATTATTTAGTAACAATTGATGTGATCTTTTATTTATTTTTCTAACTTTTTTGTTATGCAAAATGTGATATGATGAGCAGTTTTACCATTAGTAATCATATATTTTCATTTATTTTTTTATTTTATGTGATTTGTTTATTTTTTTATTTCAAAATTTTGGGATATATATATTTTGTATTTTTATTGCAACCACACCATCAAAACCTGTATTCACATTTACCCCAAACATTTTGTTTTCCATCCACCTTTCTTAATATTGACTCTCATTCAAATAATTTTCTATAGAATGGAGTTTGATTTTGATCTTAATTCGATGCCTTGCACGGAAGAGGCAATTGATTTTGATGGTGTATCAAATTCTTCTAATGAAGATATTATCAGTCACAATAGTTCTGATCCAGAAGACAACCATAACAATTCATGTAAACCATGTTACAATATGCATTGTATGTTTAAGGTTTTGATGAATGATAACCATCGAAGGATTTGAGGATTCGCTTTGAAAGCAAACACAAACGACAAGAAATAGAAGTCCGCAAGATCAAAGGAACAACGTACTAAGTACTTAGGACTTAGGTAATTTCTTGTAAGAACCAAATATGAATATCTCTCACACACACACTATAAAATGTCTTTTTGAAAATTATTTACGAAAAATCTTTTCAAACAACAAATTCGATAGCCGTTACGTGATCGTATATGTTTCAAAACACATTTCAAGCGATATACATCTTAGAAAATGATTCATATACCTTTTAAATATGTTTAGAAGTGAAGAAAAATGTTTTTGAGGTGTTTTTACATCTCGGAATCGATTCTGAGAAGAACAGAATCGATTCTGCTCCTTCAGCACCACCAGAATCGATTCTTGGTATGGTGGAATCGATTCTGAGAAGGCTGGAATCAATTCTGAGATGATTGGAATCGATTCCAGGAGCCAAAAATTCAAATATTTTCTTCAATGGTCACTTCGGAATCGATTCCAGTAAAGAAGAATCGATTCCATAGTGCTGAAAATACTCAAAACGGCTAGTTTGACAATACGATTTGATTCCATTCACATCCAAACGGTTCTCTAAGTTTGGGAGCCTATAAATACATGTTTATGAAGCTCATTTGCAACACAACACTTGCTTAAAACCTTCTTGT
>JASCZI010061455.1:4659-21355 GCA_036250425.1 Stylosanthes scabra
TGCATAGAAGATAACTGAAAATACCTCAATGAATTAATAAACGAATATACATAGTGACTACCTCATTATTGGGCGAACAGAGCTCCTCACCCTTAACAATGGAGTAGTTTAGCAATTCATAATTGAAAACTAGATCTAAGAATAATAGAAAACGTCTAAGCTGAGATATGAGATATGAGATCCTGAGGTGCTAACCCTAGTGGTTAGTTTCTCTTTTTATAACTAGCTTAACTATCCTAAAAATTAGTTATCAATCAAATCAAATCTAATCCTATCTTAACTTAATCTAATCTTATCTTAATCTTATCTTCTATCTTTACAAAGCTTATCTTTTTCTCTTAATTTTCAATCAATCTTCTCTTGATTCTTCCAATCATATCCTTGATTAATGAATGAAATTGATGCCCAAAAGATCTTGGATTTGAATTGGAATTGGTGGATTACTGGAATTTGGTTTTTGTCCCCACGTTATACGTGTAGCTCCCACGTATAACGTGGGGCTACTGCCTGAAGTCCCTCGTGAAGTCTCCCTGTGAAAATGCATCAATTTGTTGAATTGATCCACGTTGTACGTGAGTGCCACACGTATAACGTGGGGGCTCTGTCTAAAATCTTCAACTTTTCACGTATAACGTGGAATAGTGGCGTACAACGTGGAGTCTCTGGATCTTTCTTCATCTTCTTTGCTTCAATCTCTCTTCAAATGGTCTTCAATCACCTAAAACTCTTAGTGAATTTCTCTAAAACACAAACACAACTCAAAGAACATCAAGTTTGTTTGATTGATCAATTAATAACCTTAATTCACAAAGAATATCATAATAATAAAGAGAAATTGAGACTAAAAACAACCTAAGATGTACACGCATTAGTCACTTGGGAGGATAACTTAGCTAGATATAAATCCATGGTGGTAGATGCTTTTCCGCACGAGAATATTAACTGGACCATGATGAAGTGAATGTTGAAGTGGCACCGAATCTGGACACACATAGATTTTATAACATGTTAGAGTCCGTGCGTAAACCTTTATGGGAGGGTTATGTTTTCTCACACCTATCAATTGTCACTAGAATGTTTGCGATTAAATCTGAAAATAATTACTCACAACATGCGTTTGAACAAGTGGCGAGTTTAGTAAGGGAGGTTGCTATTGATGCTAGTGGGATCCCGGGTAATTATTATGAGGCAAAGAAGCTGACATCCCAATTGGGATTAAAGGCTGTAAAGATAGATTCTTGTGTCAATGGCTGCATGATTTACTATGCCGGAGATGGGGGTTTAGCGGAGTGCAAATTTTGCCAATCAACTAGATTTGATCCTAAGAAGCGAACAAAAAAAGTCCCTTTCAAAAGAATGCATTACCTACCTTTGATCCCTAGGCTGCAAAGACTATATGCCTCAATGAGTTTTGCCCCTCACATGAGGTGGCATTATGATAACCAAAGAACAGATGACATCATGACCCACCCTTCTCATGGTAAGCAGTGGCTTGAATTCGATCAAAAACACCCAAACTTCGCATCTGAACCTAGAAATATAAGACTTGGCCTTTGCTCTGATGGGTTTTCCCCTAATACCAATTTCAGTTTTCCTTATTCTTGTTGGCCTGTAATTATGACACTGTATAACCTTCCACCCGAAATGTGCATGAAAGATCCATACTTGTTTCTAACATGTGTCATTCCTGGCCTGGAAAATCCAAAAGTCAAAATCAATGTATACCTTCAATCGTTAATAGATGAGCTGATTCAGTTATAGTTTGAGGGGCTGTTGATGTATGACGTATCAACCAAAACTAATTTCATGCTTAAGGCTGCTCTAATGTGGACCATTAATGACTTTCCAGCTTATAGAATGTTGTCTGGTTGGATGACACAAGGGAAGTTGGCTTGCCCGATTGGCATGGAGGATTCGAAAGCTTTTCAATTGAAGTAAGGTAGGAAGAAGTGTTGGTTTGATAGTCATAGGAGGTTCTTGCCGGAAAATTGATGCATAGGCATCTTTGTTGATTTTAACTTCAATTTCTCTTGATTATCATGATTATTCTTGTGATTTATTGCTCTTAAATTGTCAATCAAACAAACTTGATGTCTTTTGAGTTTTGTTTATGTTTATAGAGAATTTCACAAGAATGTTAGGTATCTAAAGTCACACAAGAAAGAAGTGAAAGGAGGAACTTGAGGGAAGCTAAGAGGAGTGAAGAAAGTTAAAAAAATAGAACTCAACAAGGCCCATGTTATACGTGTAGCATCACCGTATAACATCTAAGTTCCAGGAAGCACACAAGACCTCATGTTATACGTGGGAACCACACGTATAACTTGGGAAGATTTCTTCATCAAAATCAAGTTCAAGAGAGCCAAATCCAAGCCCATGTTATACGTGAGTGCTCTAAGTATAACATGAAACCCAAAATAAGAAGTTTTGAAGCATTTCAGCCCAAGATTATTAGACCCTAATCCATCGTTTAATCAAGGAAAATTCTAGAAGATCCAAAGGATAATTGATTGAAGATTGAGTGAAGAAGATAAGATTAGTGATTTGATAGGGTTAGTTTTAGATTGGATTTAATTTGATTTTCTATTTTAGGTTTTAGTATAAAAAGTGTTTTAACCATTAGGGTTAAGGACACTTAGCATCTCGTACACTTTACAATTTTTAGGGTTTTAGTTAAAATCATGACTTGCTAAACTACACCATTGTTAAGGGTAAAGAGCTCTGTTCACCCAGCATGAGGTAGTCTTTTGAACATAGTTCAATTTAATTCAATGAGGTATTTCAGTTATCTTCTATGCATGATTTAGTTTTCTGTTCTTCATCTTACTAGTTTAGAATCACTGAGAGGTGTTCTTTGCTTATTTAGGGCTAGGTTAACTAAATTGAGAGATTTAATAACGTAAGCTAGGTGAAAACTATTTCACATGATGAATTAAAACTAGCTAGAGATAGTGAAGATAGTTTGTCGTGCAACTAATAATTCAGTAAGTACAAATTGGATTAGAACTAGGTTAGATAGAGTGACATTTAATCTAATCTAGGATCACTTTTTAGACTCATAAGAATTGAAACCGAATCACATGCTTCATCTCTGTATTTGATTAATTATCTAAGAGATTAGTTTTTAATTAAGTAAAGAGAAACTAAATTACTAAGAGATTAAGGTTTAATTACTATAGGTTCATTGTGCTTGATTTCTGAATACTTAGAATTATAATTGGATGTATACACTGATCCTCAAGGGAAGAACATCTCCGAAGCTCTTAACATCCCATCTCATCATCTTAAATCACAAGTATTTTATGCTTTCTGTCTCTGTTTTAAATTGCCATTCGAAATTGCTATTTTAAAGTACTCAATTCATTAAAGTTTTATTCAAATCTGATTAGTATAATTAACTAGTAGTGATTGATTAGTCCTTTAATCCTCGAGTGAACGATACCCAGTCACGGTGGTATTACTTGATACGATTCGATATACTTGCCGAGTTTAGGGTTATATAAATCCGCATCAAGTTTTTGGCGTCGTTGTCGGGGTTAATTGAGATTAACAATATGATCTTGGTTAATTTTTTAAATCAGATTTCATTTTCTTTTCTAATCCCTAAGGAATCCCCTTCACTCTGACGTTGGAAATTTCTTACCTTCTCTTCTATTGTTTAGTTACTTGTGTATGCAGGGAAATCAAAACAACATCAGATTTGATCACAAGCCTGAGAGAACATTATTCCGAAGAAGAAGAGAAGCACGAAGGACAAGACAAGAGTTATTGGAATAGCAACTAGACATGGTATCCAACAATAATAACAATGAAGGTCCGGATCATGAGGACCAAAACATAAGGATCACACTTGGGCAATACATTAGCCCCACTTATGAAGGATGTGGCAGCACCATATTGAGGCCAACAATTCAAGCTAACAATTTCGAGCTCAAGCCATCCATTATACAATTGGTGAAGCAAGATCAATTTAGTGGAAGCTACCAAGATGATTCTAATCTCCACATAGCTAATTTTCTGCAGCTATGTGATACTCTCAAGTTCAATGGAGTGTCTCTGGAAGCAATCAAATTGAGGCTCTTCCCATTCCCTCTGAGGGATAGAGCTAAGCAATGGCTACAAGTTCAACCTCAAGGAAGCATCACAACTTGGGAAGACTTAGTGAACAAATTCCTAACCAAGTTTTTCCCACCATAGAAGCTAGCTAAATTGAGGCATGACATTCAAGCCTTTGCACAAAAAGACGGTGAAACTCTTTATGAAGCTTGGGAATGATATAAGGAGATGCTGAGGAAGTGTCACAATAATGTATTCCCAGCATGGTTACAACTACAAATTTTCTATGATGGGTTAACTTTAACTTCAAGGGCCTTAATAGATTCATCTGCTGGAGGCTCTCTTCACACAAAGACAACCAATGAAGCCTTGGACCTAATTGAATTGGTATCTAACAACCAATACATGTACTCATCTCCCTCTGAGAGAAGCACTGTGAAAAGAGGAGTTAATGGCGTAGACACTTTAGATACATTGGTGGCCCATAACAAAGCCTTATCTCAGCAAATTAGGAAACATGCAAGTTTCTGCATTGAACACACAAATCGGATCCTGTGAATTGTGTGGAAATCATGGTCATGCTAGCAATGATTGTGCTTTAATTCAAGATCAGCAAGCTACAGAACAAGTGAACTACATGGGTAATGCTCCAAGACCATCCTGCAATGATCCCTATTCCAAGACATTCAATCTTGGTTAGAGAACCCATCCAAATTTTGGATGGGGTGGCCAAGGTAACCAAGGACAAAGACCTTACAACAATTTCCAGTAACAACCAGCACCTCCCATGTAATCTCTTGCTTCTCAAAAACTTTCTCAGCTTGAGGTTGCCCTACAAAAGCTCTCTCAATCAACTTCCACATTTGTTGAAAACACAACAAATTTTATGCATGAGACAAGGGCTAATTTCAAAAATCAAGAGGCTTCTATCAGAAACTTGGAAGTTCAAATTGGACAGATTGCTAAACAGCTTAGTGAGAGGCCTCCAAACAGTTTCCCAAGTGACACCGTCCCCAATCTAAGGGAAGAATGCAAGGCAATTCGAGTGGAAGAAATTCCAGAGGTGCAAGAAGAAGTCCCAACAGAAAAACCAGAAGTTGTGGCAGAGATAAAGAACCAAGAAGCTATCCATCATCCACCACAATCTTCGAAAAAGCACACAGTCATTCTCGAAGTTCTTGGAAGTGTTTGCCTGCCTTGAAGTGAATATACCTCTGTTGAAGCATCTGAAAGATACTGCTACATATGTAAGAACCATGAAGGAGCTTTTATTAAAGAAGAAGACATTGAAGAAGGGTGATACCGTGGTGCTCACCAAGGAGTACAGTGCCATAATTCAGAGAAACTTGCCCACCAAAAAGAAGGATTCGTGTAGTTTTCAAATTTCCTGCATCATCGGAGACACCATGTTTGAAAGGGCATTATGTAATTTAGGATCTAGCATTAATCTCACGCCACTGTCTCTGATGAAGGAGCTCGGTATCAAGGAAATAAATCCAACTAGAGTTGTCTTGCAAATGGCAGACAAGCCTGTTAGACATGCACATGGAGTAGTGGAGAATGTGTTGGTAAAAGTAGGGAAATTCTTTTTTGTGATCCTGGACATGGAGGAAGACCCATGAGCACCTTTGATTTTGGGAAGGCCTTTTCTAGCCACTTCAAGAGCTCTGATTGACATGGAAAGTGGTGAATTAATGCTGAGAGTCCATGATGAGTGCTTGATCCTCAATATCTACAAATCTATGCATCCATCTAGTGACATCAAGAGTTGCATAAAGTTTGGAACAAGTGAGCTATCAAAACAGAAACCTCCAGATAAGCTTCTACACAATCCCTCTCTATGCGAAGAACCGAAGCCAATAACTGAAGGTACAACTACTAAGCTGAGCAAGGGTCCAACGAAGAAACATAAGGGAGGACAAGAAAAGAGAATTTCAGACACATTCTCACAGAATTCTTCAGTGTTACATCCTTTTGTGAGTGTTAGTCCTAATTACAAGACATACATCATGGCAAATGCTTGCAAGAAGAACCTTGATCCGCCATGAAGCAAGCAATGTCAAGCTAATGACATTAAAGAAGCGCTTGGTGGGGGGCAACCCAACCACAGTATCCTTACTAGATTAGTAGTTTTCACTTTATTCATTTTGTTCATAATCAAATCATCTCTTCTCACATCTTATTTCACTGACCAAATCTTCACATAGGATCACTTTACCACAAGCAGAGGAAGACAGCAATCATTGAGAACAAGAACTTTGAAGAATTTCATCACTCATAATTCATTAACATTGCATTCATAACACATTGCATTATTCAAATTATACTTGTCATTACACGTATATCTTCCATCACAAGTTTTTAGAAATTTTGCATTCAAGTTATACGTATGGAAACACACATATAACCTGAGCACCATTCTTCAATCGTTTTGAGCTCTAGTAGCTCACAAAACCACCAAGTTATACGTGTAATCACACGACATATAACATGGCCATTTTATGCATCAAGAAAATTTTACAACATTCACACTCATGTTATACATGGACATTCACACGTATAACATGAGCCAATCCTCTTCTCTTCTTTAAGCTCCAGAGAGCTCAAAGTCCTCCAAGTTATATGTGCTCCCTATCACGTATAACTTGGATGACTTTCTTCATCCATTTTATGCATCTAAGTTATACGTGCTTCTCTACACATATAACTTACCCCATTTGCATCCATCTAAATGTTCACAAGACCTATAAGTTATATGTTAGTAAAATCACATATAACTTGAGGGCATAGGAGCAACATCACCCATCTCATTTCACTCCAAGTTATACGTATGCTTTCATACGTATAACATGGGCATCACGATCTTAAAAATTTTAAGCTCTAGGGGCTATCAATTTCATCAAGTTATACGTGACCTATGTCTCGTATAACATGCCCTTGCATTCTATTCTTTTTCAATCCATTTGCATTAAGTTATACGTGCCCTCTTATACGTATAATTGCACTCATCATGCATCCAATAATATGTTCAAAAGCTCTAAGTTATACGTTAGTAACTCCACGTATAACTTAGAGCCAAAGAACTACACTTTCCCCTCTTCATTTAATCTCAAGTTATATGCCCAATACCACACGTATAATTTGAGATGAATTGGTGGCTTTTTCAAGGCTCCAGAACCATACAAATTGGCCAAGTTATACGTGCCAAGGCTCACGTATAACTTGGCCCATCTTTCCCTCCAATTCCCAAGTTCCAGTAACTTGGAGAAAAGAAGAAAAAGAACCCTCTCATCCACACCTACACGTTTACCTTGCATATCTTCATCATTCATTTTTTAAACTCTAGTAACCCCATTCATTCATTCATTCATTCATTACGTAACTCATACACTTTTGCATTTCCTTCTTAGTTCAAACAATTCTTCCCTCTATTTCTCCTCTTCCCTTTTCCAATTCTTACTCTTTTCTTTTTTCTTATTCTTTTGCTTAGGGACAAGCAAAAATTTTAAGTTAGGTGTTGGTTTGAGTGTTCTTTCGTTCACACTTTATTCACACTCAAATAGCATCCTCATCGAAAAAGAGAAAGGGCAAGAGTTCAGTCAATTATGAAGCAGCTGCTGAAAGGGCAAAGAAGCAAAATGTAGGTAAAGCAAGAAGAGTGGAAGAAGAGTTAGAAGAAGATAAAGACTAAAAGCGAGCAATTTTTTTAGAGAGAGGGTAAAAACAAAAGTGAGGTATTTTGTTCTCTTTTGTCCTCTTAAAAATTGTCTCATCTTCTAAATGTTTATTTGCTTGTTTGTTTCTGTTTTCCTTTTTATCTTGCTCTGTTTGTTTCAATTGAATAAAATGCTATGTTTTCTCTTAAGTGTCTTAAGGCAAAGCAAGTATCATGTAAGTGATCATAACAAAAAACATAACAAAAAAATTTTTTTTTTGCTAAGAGTGCACTCTCTGAGAAAACCATTGTGGTTAGTGACTTTTTTTTCTAATTGTGCAAGGGAATAAATTCCTTTTGAGATTTATTTTTAGAGAATTATTAAGAGAATTCTTCCTAAATTAAAACTGTTTGAAGTCAGCAAAAATCATATCAAAGAAGATAAAAAAGAAAAAAAAGGGGGGGGGGAGCATACAAAGAGATAAGGCTTTGAGTATCAATGACTGGGATACAAAATAAAAAGAATACTCAAAAGAGTTTCTCCCAAGTTATATACTCGTGGTGTTTCTATTTCAAGGAGATAACTTGAACCAACCGGTTTGAGATTATGGATTGAACACCTAATCTAAAAAGCCACCTTGAAACAGAGCATTAAAAGTCAAATAACAAAGAAAACCCCAAAAGAATAAAGGAATCACAAAGAACTGACTTCAAACAAAAGAATACTAGAGGACGGGTCTCATAATAACATCCGAAAAGAAATCTTGAGGAGCTTATGCCTTTAAACTTGAAGAAACAGAGGGAAGAACGTCTGGAAATCATTAAGCCTCATGAAAGCAAGAATAATTGAACTTAAAAAACATATATGATTCCTGCTTTGCTTGAGGACAAGCGAAAGATTAAGTTTGGTGTTGTGTTGCATAGGCATCTTTGGTTGATTTTAACTTCAATTTCTCTTGATTATCATGATTATTCTTATGATTTATTGCTCTTAAATTGTCAATCAAACAAACTTGATTTATAGGCAACACTAAAAGCCATGTTATACGTGAAAATCTGTACGTATAACATGGAGGTTTCACTCTTCACAATACAACTTCCAGGGAGCTCTAAAAGCCCCATGTTATAAGTGAAGCTTCACACGTATAACATGGGGAGTTCTTCCTTTATAATCTAAGTTTCCAGGAAGCACACAAGACCTCAAGTTATACGTGGGAACCACACGTATAACTTGGGAAGATTTCTTCATCAAAATCAAGTTCCAGAGAGCCAAATCCAAGCCCATGTTATACGTGAGTCCTCTAAGTATAATATGAAGCCCAAAATAAGAAGTTTTGGAGCATTTCAGCCCAAGATTATTAGACCCTAATCCATGGTTTAATCAAGGAAAATTCTAGAAGATCGAAAGGCTAATTGATTGAAGATTGAGTAAAGAAGATAAGATTAGTGATTGATTTGATAGGATTAGTTTTAGATTGGATTTAATTTGATTTTCTGTTTTAGGTTTTAGTATAAAAAGTGTTTTAACCATTAGGGTTAAGGACACTTAGCATCTCGTACACTTTACAATTTTTAGGGTTTTAGTATAACTTGCTAAATTACTCCATTGTTAAGGGTGAGGAGCTCTGTTCACCCAACATGAGGTAGTCTTTTGTACATAGTTCAATTTAATTCAATGAGGTATTTCAGTTATCTTCTATGCATGATTTAGTTTTCTGTTCTTCATCTTAATAGTTTAGAATCACTGATAGGTGTTCTTTGCTTTTTTTAGGGCTAGTTAACTAAATTGAGAGATTTAATAATGTAAGCAAGCTGAAAACTATTTCACATGATGAATTAAAACTAGCTAGAGTGAAGTGATGCGGCAAATCTTTTCTAATAAACGATTCGCAACAATCCGACAAGTGCATCGGATCAAATAGTATCCACTAGAGTGGGTTATCGTTCCCAATGAGGAGAGGGGATTAACCAATATTTTCTTATAATTCTTCAATTAGATCAAACTGATTGATAAGAGAATCAATGCAACATAAAACTAAAGAAATCAAATACAAAACCTGCAAGCATGATTATTCAAAAACTTCAACAATTATCAACTATAAGAATGCAAACAATTATGAAAGATATATCAAGAAAAGGGACAAGATTGAGGGATAGCAGATATTCAACAAGACAACTTCATAATCCAATTTTTCTAGTATTTTTCTGCAACATGTATCATCACAAATTCACCATAATACTAGTATAACTAAATCCTAATCTCTTAGCAATCTAGTTTCTCTTTAACCTATCTAATCATCAATCTCTTGACTAACTAAACAAGCAAAAAGATAATGCACACATCATGATTCAAATCTTTAACAATCAACAAGATTCTTGGACGGAATTAAATGTCACAATATTCAATCTCAATGAAACTCATATAATCATCAAAGATTCTAATGCATATTAAATCACATGCTCATTTCTAAGTCACATGCAGAAATATGGAATGATTCTTGAATATGTTTGAATGCCTATTTTCTCAAATGCAACAATTCAAAACAAGAAAGATCAATTATTCGTCAATAACCAACTCTTTAACCTAATGGGTTTCATGACAAAGAATCAAACAAGATGCAAATCACTCATTTATGTTATAGAAATTCAGATTCATATAATAGCACACATATTCAAAACATCATCTCTAATGCAAAGAACATACATGAAAGATCATTCTTGAACAAGTTAATGATATCAAGATCAATGCATAACCAAATTTAATGTCACTTATTCAATTAAGCAGCAATCTTGACAAGCAGAAACTATCAAATAATATTCCTAGTCTCATAAACCGGTGTAGAAACTAAACCAAAGAGAAGAACCAATTATACCTCTCGGTTGTATCGATTCTTGCAATGATGAACAAGATGAATCCTCTGAATTATAATAGATACTTGCAGATTTGAATATGTTATTGGATCATTCCATTGAATTGATAGAATAGAACTACTCCTCCTCAATCTTCAAAGAGAACTAGCCACTCATGATGATGAATAGCTTCAAGAAAAGGTTGAATGTGAATCTTGAATGCATCAACATTCAAAGATCTTCAAAGAGAATTAAGAAAAGAGAGAATCTTGGAAGAGAAAGAGAGTAAATTGGATATTCCTCTATATTGAATTCAAAATCTGAAGTTACAAAAATGATGGAAATCTTCAAAGAAATCTAAACTAAAGTCTAGGAGAAAGTGAGAGAGAATTCTCCAAGATTTGAAAACTAAGCAAAAAATTGAAATCTAAAAAAATTCTAATGATCAATTAATATTTCTAATGAAGTTTTCCATCTATTTATAGACATACATAAGAGGGAAAATGAAAATGACGAATCTGCCCAAAACAGCTGGCTTTCCACGCCTAGGCGTAGGATTCCACGCCTATGCGTGGACTTGAATTGGTGTTGGGCTGGTTCTGTGACTTCCACGCCTAAGCGTGGACTCTGGATGTATATGAACTGACTTGTGTTGCTTCCATGCCTAGGCGTGGACTTCCACGCCTAGGCGTGGACTCTGAATGTGGTTGAGAAGGTATGGGCCGCGCCTAGGCTTCCTGGATCACGTTTAGGCGTGGACTCTGCTTGCTCTGGGGCTGAGGAGGATTGATCCACGCATATGCGTGGGCTTCTACGCCTATGCGTGGATAGGTAGAGTTGGTGGCCACGCCTAGGCTTGATCAAGGGGTGTCTTAGGTGTGGTTGGGATGGTTGAAGCACGCATAGGCGCCAGCTTCCACGCCTATGCGTGGAACTCTGGGCAGAAATGCTTCAAAACTCCGTTCCTTGCTCCGCAAGCTTCCTTTCTTCATTTTTCTGTAAATAATCAATAAAATACTCAAAGTACCACTAATTTATCATAATTAAACATTTATTAACTTTTATAAACATATTTACTATTTTTAGATGATTTTATGTTAATTATAGGAATAATACTACTTAAATTAGGAAGATAACTCTATAAAAATGCTCATGCATCATGAAGATAGCTTGTCGTGCAACTAATAATTCTGTGAGTACAAATTGGATTAGAACTAGGTTAGATAGAGTGACATTTAATTTGATCTAGGATCACTTTTTAGACTCATAAAAATTGGAACCGGATCACATGCTTCATCTCTGTATTTGATCAATTATCTAAGAGATTCGTTTTTAATTAAGTAAAGAGAAGCTAAATTACTAAGAGATTAGGGTTTAGTTACTATAGGTTCGTTGTGCTTGATTTTTTAATACCTTGAATTATAGTTGGATGTATACACTGATCCTCAAGGGAAGAACATCTCCGAAGCTCTTAACATCCCATCTCATAATCTTAAATCACAAGTATTTTCTGCTCTCTATCTCTATTCTAAATTGACATTCGAAATTGCTACTTTAAAGTACTCAATTCATTAAAGTTTTATTCAAATCTGATTAGTATAATTAACTAATAGTGATTGATTAGTCCTTTAATCCTCGAGGGAACGATACCCACTCACCGTGGTATTACTTGATACGATTCGGTATACTTGCCGAGTTTAGGGTTATATAAATCCGCATAAAAAATCATGCTTATAGACGAAACAAAGCCGCATTTAGGAGGAATGTCGAGGAACACAATGAGCCGTCATATAGATTATCTGGGGAATAGATCTGGTCTAGAGTAAGGGACTATGGGAAGATAGTTGACATGGGCTGCCCAGTTCAAATCCGGAGATATGGAACGGATCACAACTGGACTAAAAGAAGCATATTATGGGAGTTGCCTTACTGGAAAGATCTCCCGGTGCGTCATTGTCTTGATGTGATGCACATCGAGAAGAATGGTTTTGATGGACAGTGATAGAACCAAGGATAACCAAAAGGAAAGGTTAGACTTAGAAGAATTGTGTAGGAGACCGGAGTTGAATTTGGTTGCACTTGGGAATGGGAGTTTCGTGAAGCCAAAAGGGTTTTATGTGTTAAACATGGAGCAAAGACAACGTGAATATGCTTGCTGATGTCCAATCTTAGTAAATGTGCCAACGTGAATCAAGGGAGACTCCAAGGCATGAAAAGCCATGACTGTCATATTTTTTTGGAATGTTTAATCCCGATAGCCCTTAGAGAACTTCCTGACCATGTTTGGAATCCTTTAACCGAGTTGAGTCAATTCTTCCGTGACTTGTGTTCGCCTACCCTTTTGATTGCAAATCTATTAGTTATATGGAATAAAACATCCCTTTGATATTGTATAAGCTTGAAAAAATATTTCCATCCAACTTCTTCAATGTCATGGAGCATCTTCCGATCCACTTGGCATACGAGGAAATTGTATGTGGTCCGGTTCAATATCGATGGATGTACCCATTCGAACGTCAAATCGGTGTATATAAGAGAACGGTAAAGAATCGAGCACGAGTAGGGGGTTCCATGTGTGAGGCGTACCTATCAAAAGAGACAACACATTTTCATACTATTTTAATAAGGCATGGGAAGTTGGGGGCAGGAAACAAACACAGTACTTAACACACATGGATTTGGATTCTACTCACCTACACATTCTTTTGAATTGTGCAGAGGTTGATGAATTTAAAAGGTAGATATACTTCATAAATAATTTTAAGTTACAATTTAAAAATTGGACATGTTGTAAAATTGTTAAAATTTACATTACAGGTCTTATGAGCAATTATATGGTTCCGAAAACATGCAATCTTTCCTGCAATGGTTCAAATCATATGTGAGTAATCCAGATAACAACATTTATTGTCCTCATTTAAAAAGATTAGCCTTGGGTCCATTGCGCGCATACAGTTCATGGACCATGATGAAAGTCAACGGTATGAGGTTTCATACACATGAACACGCCAAAGGAAGAACCACTGATAACACTGGCATTTACCTAATGGGTGATGCGGGCCAGGGCGAGTGTGACTGGTATGGGTTGTTGAAAGAAATTTTAGAAGTAGAATACACAGGAGAACCAATAAAGCGAGTAGCGTTATTTAGGTGCGAGTGGTATGATCCTGCACGACCCCGGGGAACTCGAATGCATAGAGATTATAAAATAATTGAGGTCAATCACAGTAGGAGATACGAGAGATATGATCCCTTTATCTTGGCACACAACACAAGACAAGTTTATTATATGACATATCATGGTAGAGCTAGGAGTAACTAGAGAGTTGTGATTAAGTGCAAACCTAGGGGTATGATTAAGTCACAAGAAGAACAAGTGCAAGATGAACTATACCAAAATCAAGAAGAAACTCAGCCAACATTAATAACTAACACAGAAATGCCCCATGCACTCAGCTCACCATTAGGAGAGGTAGACATTGTTAACCTTCCCGAAATGCATAATTTACAATTGAAAAATGGAGAAACGGAGGATGATGATGACGAATCAGACTCATCGCATTCTTTACATGATTCTGAATAATGCAAATGTACTATTTATATACTTAGAGAATCCATTACTGTGTTTCATTAAATTCTTATTTATGTGTTAAATTGTAATAATTTGTTTAATCCCCTTACTGTGTTTGATGCATGACTCATGGCTCGAGATGGTGGTAGGGGTAGGGGCAGGGGTTCTGGCAGGGGTAGGGGGAGGCCAAGGAAGAATACGGGCATTCCCCTCGACCTGCGGACCACACCACCCACTACGACGACTATGGCGACCACCTCTACTCCCTCAGCATCTGCCTCACAGGGGTTACCGCCGATTCATATGATTCCCACCCCGGGAGTGCGAGTGTACTCCACGGAGACGGGTGGTACGAGTACTTAGATGCTGCCACTGCAGTCATAGCCACCACGGCCTCCTCCACGCACCCAATCAGGCCTGTCTGGGGCCCCGACAGACACTGATGGTGATGGTGACGACGAGGATGAGGAGGCCTACGTCGCCGGCGACACTCGTCCCCTATTGTGATGGGACGGACATGATTGGTATTCATTTATCTTTTTGTTTGTTATTTTAACATATGTAGCTATTTTATTTGAAGCTTGATATGCTTGCTTACTATATAATTTCTTTGTTTAATAATAACATATTTTCTTGTCAAATAGTTGGTTACCAATGAAGAAAGGGACGGAGCAGATCACGACAGTGTTTAAGAGCTGTTATAAGTGGTATGTCTTGCACTTCCATCTAGCACCCGAGGAAGCTATCAACACTTGGTGGGACGACTGGAAGGTAAGAAACTTAGTGCATTAACTTTCCATTCATTTTGTATTATGTTTTCTCATTATTACATTAGAAATGCACCTGTTTGTTTCTCATGAAATTGAATTTTTTCTCTGCAATTTACAGAATGCTTTCAGGTTCCGAAAGTTTGAGTCGAAGAAGATGTGTGACGCTTGGCTCGCTAGGGCTGCCAAGCGGCTCCGAGAATTATTCCATGGTATCCGTGAAAAGGGATATCCGTCAGACTGGATCCCGGACGACATACTCAAGCCTCTTAAGGAGTATTGGGCGTCGGAGAAATATCAGGGTTTAAAGAGGACGAACAAGGCCAATCGGGCCTCCAGCGCCGGCTGATCACTCCACACTGGGGGATCAATCACTTATCTGGCCACGACGGAGAAGATGGTAATTTCTTTAATTTAACACTTGCATATCATTTAAAACTTCTTAAGGTTGGCATTTTTATGTAACATGTGTATATGATGTTTAATTTATAGTTAGAGGAACTCGGGTGCACTCCCTTACAGAGTGAGGTGTTCATGCAGACCCACATGAAGAAGAAGGATCGGGGCCAATGGGTTGACAAGCGTGCTGAGGATACGAATATAATTCTTATGTTGTAATTACACAGGAATCTGATATTACTATTTAATTCACTTATAACTTTGTTGTTTTAATATCTAGAAATTATTTGTTAGCAGCAACTATATGAGGAGGAGATAAAGCGGCTTGAGGAGGAGCGCGCCGCATTGATTGTCGCCAGTTGTCCCAAGCCCCCTATAGATTATGATGAGGTTTGGGCTAGGATTGTAAACCATGTTACAATATGCATTGTATGTTTAAGGTTTTGATGAATGACAACCATCGAAGGATTTGAGGATTCGCTTTGAAAGCAAACACAAACAACAAGAAATAGCAGTCCGCAAGATCAAAGGAACAACGAACTAAGTACTTAGGACTTAGGTAAATTCTTGTAAGAACCAAATATGAATATCTCTCACACACACACACTATAAAATGTCTTTTTGAAAATTATTTACGAAAAAAATCTTTTCAAAGAACAAATTCTATAGCCGTTACGTGATCGTATATGTTTCAAAACACATTTTAAGTGATATACATCTTAGAAAATGATTCATATACCTTTTAATATGTTTAGAAGTGAAGAAAAACGTTTTTGAGGTGTTTTTACACCTCGGAATCGATTCTGAGAAGAACAGAATCGATTCTGCTCCTTCAGCACCACTAGAATCGATTCTTGGTATGGTGGAATCGATTCCGAGAAGCATGGAATCGATTCTGAGATGATTGGAATCGATTCCAGGAGCCAAAAATTCAAATATTTTCTTCAACGGTCACTTCGGAATCGATTCCAGTAAAGAAGAATCGATTCCATAGTGCTGAAAACACTCAAAATGGCTAGTTTGACAAAATGATTTGATTCCATTCACACCCCAATGGCTATATGCTTTTGGGAGTCTATAAATATAAGGTTTTAAGCCTCATTTGATACACAACACTTGCTTAAAACCTTCTTGTTATTATACTTGATTTCAAGATCAATTTCAAAGTGTTTTTATACACAATTTGAGAGATATTGTTGATTGGTTCATAGAGCTTACATTTGTATACACATACTCTTTTAGAGAGCAATTCAAAATCTTTCAATATGTTGTATTGTGAAAGAATAGTGGTATAGCTATTCTTTGTTGAGAGATTTGAGTATACACTATAGTCGGTAAGGATCCGTAGAGTATACTAAGCACTCAAGGGAAAATCTTGAAGTTGGGATTACTTCGAGT
>JASCZI010061462.1:6946-17765 GCA_036250425.1 Stylosanthes scabra
GCACATGGAAGACATAAGAACTCACTCATCATCAGCACCATCCTTGTCCTTGATTTGTTCTTGTCCTGCAAGAATATCCAGGGTCATCTTATCAATTTTTGGCGAACTCTTGCTTCCCTTTTCCTTCTTTTTCTTTTTTGATTTTTTAACATCCCCAGTATCTTTCTTTTTGTCCCTGTTGCATAGAAATAAAAATCATGAATAAAATCAAATATTTACAAAAACTTAAAGCAGAGAAAGCAAGCATGCACACAAACTACAATTTAGAATTAGTGATGTCAACCTATGCATCTGATTATCCTGAAGAACATTGTCAGTTTCCAAAGTTGTTTGAATAATACTATTGCCATCATTTTCATCATTCTTGTTCCTTGAATCAAACACTTCGCTATCACTAGTTTTGTGGATTTCCCCATCTAAGTTCTTTCGACATGCTTTATTCCTGTAAACAGATGCAATCAGCAGGCTATATTCATAGAGGGACAGCATCTTATCCACAGATTCAGTTATATTGCTTGATATAAGTGACAGAAAAACATCAATAACTAAATCAGAAACCTCTGCTGCTATTGCGACAAACTTAAATACATGGAAAATATAAGAACTCACTCATCATCACCACCGTCCTTGATTTGTTCTTGTCCTGCAAGAATATCCAGGGTCATCTTGTCAATTTTTGGCTTATCTTGCTCGCTCTTATCTAGTTTTATAGAAGGCCCATTAGGCGAACTCTTAGATTCCTTTTCCTTCTTTTTCTTTTTGGATTTTTTAGCATCCCCAACATCTTTCATTTTGTCTGACAAAGCTGCTTCCCTGTTTCATAGAAACAAAAAATCATGTATAAAATCGAAAACTTACGAAAACTTAAAGCAGAGAAGGCAAGCATGGCCGCAAACTATAATTTAGAACTAGTGATGTCAACCTATGCATCTGGCTATCTTGAAGAATATTGTCAGTTTTCAAAGCTGTTTGAATAATACTATCGCCATCATCTTCATCATTCTTGTTCCTTGTATCAAATGCATCACTATCACCAGTTTTGTGGATTTCTTCATCCAAGTTCTTTTGACGTGCGTTATTCCTGTAAACAAATGAAATCAGCAGGCTATTTTCATAGAAGGACGGCATCTTATCCTTAGTTTTCAGTTTGCTTTCTTGATATTCAAGAAAGAAAAAGGGCAACAACCAAATCAAAGCTGTTGCAGGTAAAATGATTAAATGACAAAGTTAGGAACATGGAAGTCATAACAACTTATTACCCATCATCAGCCACATCCTTGTTTTCTTCTTCTCCTGTAAGAATATCCAGGGTCATCTTGTCAATTTTTGGCTTATCTTGCTCACTCTTATCTAGTTTTATAGACCCATTAGGCGAACCCTTGGTTTCTTTTTGCTTTTCCTTCTTTTTCTTTTTTGATTTTTTCACATCCCTAACATCTTTCTCTTTGTCTGACACAGCTGCTTCCCTGTTTTGAAGAAACAAACTCATGAATAAATTAATAAAAAAAAAATACTTACAAAAAAATTATAGCCAAGGAAAGCAAGCATGCACACAAACTATAATTTATAATTGGTAACAATCACCTATCACTCTGAGCATCTAGAAGGACATTGTCAGTCTCCAATTTTTTTTCAATCTTACTATCACCATCATCTTTGTGGTTCTTGTTCCTTGCATCAAATGCTCCTATATCAGCTGTATTAATTTCATCTTCAAAGATCCTTTTACAAGCTTTACTCTTGTAAACAGATGACACTGGCAGGGTATCTTCCATGTCAATTTCTTTTGTCTGGTCATCCATATTATCATCCACAATTGCCTTTTCCTCAAAATCCCCATCACCATCATCATCTGACTCTACTGAATAATACTTCTTCCGAAGCCGTCCACGTTTGCTTTTCTTACCATTTGGTTTGTTATCATCAGAAACTTCCTCTGCAGTCACAACAGAATCAGCAATACAGATATCAAACCAATTGAGTTTTAAAAATGTACCTATCCATCAATCGGAAAATCAACTCTGACATGTACAATCATACAAGTGATGTCACATGTGGTTACTAACCTTATCATTAATGAATATTAAAAGATATTGGAAGAGTTGTAAAAATAATTAAAGATAATAGGTACATGCTACATTAAGGTGCCTATACAACAAAGTGTTGCTAAAATTAAAATGCCGCTTTTTCACTAATAACAATGGTTTTTAATTTGAAAATAAAATGTTACTAAAATGTATAAAAAAAAAAAGAACATAAGTTGTTAAGTCACCGTAATAGGCACCATAGACTCCACCAAGATAAAAAGGTACTGTTTTGGCCTTGTTTGTAATATGGCATCCAAACATCTTTTAAATTATATTGAAAGTATTCTACAATGACAAACATTCATATCTTTTACAAGAAAACTTATACAAGATCACATGAACGAACACAAGCAAAAAATCATTAGTCACTTGAGTAAGGAATGAACATTGAACATGCCTTCTTTGGAACTAGGGGAGGAAATAGGGGAGGGTGGGAAAACCTCCGGAATAGGATTATCATCAATAAAACTATCATCGAAATCATCATCGCTACCATCTGACTGTTCATTCTCTGTATCAGCAATATCCTCCCCATACGATTCACTGTCACATTGGCTAAGGAAACATAGCACTCTTGAAACACAAGGAAAAGAGGAAATAGTTATTTTGACCCTGAAAGATTTTGATTTTGTCAAAACGACACCTAAAGATAGAGTGCCTTTGACAAAATGACCCAATCGCATAGTGAACTCGGCTAACATTTGGATTAATGGTAACAGATTATATCTTTAGGGTTCATTTTTGTAAGAAAAAAATTAGGGCACATTTTGTCAAAAGGATCAGAATATTTGAAAGATCAAAATGGCTATTTACTATTTACTTGAAGGAAACAAGTAAAGAAAAGAAATTACAGAACGGGAGTAAAGGATACGAAGAGTCTCCATCAAACATGGCTCTGTGAGAAGATGTTTTGGCAAGATAGTAACCGCAAAGATGAATGCTACGAGCGCCGATGACGGTGAAGACCACATCATCAACTTCCTCAAACTCCAAATTCAACTGCAACGATTCAGTGCTTCCAGGGTACAGAGCGCAGACAAACACGGGGCTCCTATTCCCTACGTTACACTGCAGCGTGCTTCTTGTGGTCGCACTACCGAAGCCCAACGTAGCCTGAAACAAGAAAAGAAAATGAGAATGAGGTTCGTTGTTGAACTGTACCAACTTGAAATGAAAACGAAAATGGGTTTACCATTGAAATATGGAGGCGTCCTTTGGAATCATCATATTTATGGGTAAAAGGCCTCCCAGATTTGACCTCCACTCCTGCATACACCAAGAATAAAACCGACCAGTCAGAAACAAACACTTGATAAAGCTCGCAATCGCAGAGAAGAGGAATCAATCGCAGAGAAGAGAGAAGAGGAATCAACGGTGAACTAACACTTACCCCAAAAAGCCATGTCTTTTCTGAAACCCTACGAGGGTGTTTGGAGTGGAATGACTTTGAGCCAAGCAAGAAGGGCTCGCGGTGATGACGATGGAGGTGATCAACTGCGACTGTAAGCCTGTGGGCTGTGGCTTCTTTGTGATGCAAGGGTTTGACGTGGGTGAGAAAACGAAACGACAGTCACAAAGGAGGAGTATATATACGGTGATTTGAAAATGCAAAATAAAATATATCCCGCACTCTCCTTCGCGGCATTTATAATTATTTCAGTCACTCCCGGGACTCAATGGACAAAATCCGGTCCGGTCCAAAGAATTGGTGTAGACTTGGTTAGGTTGGGATAAATTTTGTTCAACTCAAAGTATAAAATTCTAAATTAATTAATTATTCAAATCAGTCTCCCATATTTTTTAATTTAGACACTTTAACTCCTCATATTTTAAAATTTTCAAAATAATTCCCAATATTTATATCTGATGAATAATATAATTCTTCTCTTAAAAAACACACAAAAATAAAAAGACTATTTTGGAATTTTTATAATTGTTAAAGGACTATTTTGATATTTTTTAAATTTTTCAAAGATTTTTTTATCTTTTACCCAATATAAATTATAAGCAAAGAACTGTATTTTCTTATAGAAATAAACGTCAGGAATTATTTAAATTCTTTCGTTTCTTTGACATTATTATATCTTACCATTCAACCAAACTAGAATTATAATTCAAGTTATCCAAACCTGATTATTCATAGGCATGATTTTTTTTTCCTGATTTCCTGTTATTATTCCTAATCAAAGTTCTAAAAATCGAACCAATTATTGAATTATTTGAGCTACTCGTTCACTAATTTATCGATCCAACTGAGATTCAACCGAAAAATCATTTTATAATAAAATTATATAAAAAATAAAATTCAGTACACCAAAATAGTCCACAAAAATAATTAAATATTCAAATTAGCTAATTAATCAATTTAATATTCAAAAATCACATAAACTAAACAAAAAGCAGCATTAAGAAATAAATTACTCTAGATGGGGACCCGCTCGCCCCACGAATAAATGGGAACAAAGACGAGGATAGAGGTACCCGTTCCATGAGGACCTGCAAAGAATTTAATTACATATTTATCCCAAAACATATGTATAAAAGTTATATCTTGTTTGTATTAAAAACATGTTTTTATTTAATTTTCTTTTAATGTGTATGTTTGAGATCTTATATATATGTGGGTGGTTAAATTGTATTTAAACTATATTTAATATGTTAAATTTTATTTTATTATACTAAATTTTATTAAATTTGTGTTATTTTTTTAAAAATTTTCTTTAGAAGTTAATATCTATGGATATCCGCAGATATATACCATCCCGTGGAATTTTTAAACGGGACCCGTGATGGAAATGGGGCGGGGATAGGAGACAATTCTGTAAGCAAGGATGGGGGAGGAGGTACCCGCCCTACGGATCACTATTTCCATCCCTAATGTATAGATAATAGTAAAATAAAAGTATAAAGTGTGAGAAAAATCAAAGTTAATAATTTAAAAAAAATAATGAAATTAAGAACAACTCTAATAGAGTTATTATTATTATTATTATATTATAGAGTATCACTTTTAATTTTTTTTTAAATGAACTGATTTAAAACTAAAACATGAATTGATTTTTTTTAACCAAAATAGGTGTATTTCATTTCACTGAATAGAAAAAATGATACATATGAGTTGGGTCCAACTTGTACAATCAAAGAAAGAGAAAGTGAGGTTTCCCAAGAATTAAAGATATAAATATTAAATAAACTTAAAGAAGATTAGAAAGAGCAGTATTTTTGAAACTTAAGGTTGATCTCAATAGGGGAGGCAAGAATTATTTGGTCATGAAATTTTGGGGAATATCCATAATTAAGGAGATTCGATTTGAAGATGTTGCCGCACTGGGAAACCGTCGTGGATAGCTTTCTAGGTTGTTCAGGAATTGTAAACCCCGAAACTGCGGTTAGTCAAAACGGCACGATTACTTGATCATCCGTGCCACTCAAGCGCTATAACGACGATAGGGATCCAAGCCCAAACGGACATGATGGTCTTGGAATTTGCGACTTTCACTGAGATATTTGAACTCGGTGGGATTTTCCAGGTGGAACCAGGTAGTCGGCCAGTTCAAGCTGCGCCGGGACCCGCACCGTTAATTTAATTAACGGTACCAATTTAATATCGTCAGAAGCGAGACGAAGTGAAAACGAAGGTATGAATGCGATCACGAAAATGTTTAGGACACGAACGCGAACGCCTATGTTAGAGATTTGGCCCGAAACAGACCAAACCACGTAATTAGGAAAATGTCATTCATTAAAGGCTATAAATAGAGCTTCAACTTCTCTTTCCTCTTCATTTGCAAGAGTGAGCATAGCTGAGCTGAGAGTTGATTCAAGAATTGACTTAGAGTTATCAACTCTAGCACTATTCACCACCGTCTTCCGGTGGCCATATCTTCCACACCGAAGCTCCGATTGACGCACCGTTTGCGGCTACGCAAAGCTCTCTTCATCCTCTACGTTTCTATCCCACCTTTGAGGTATGAGTATCACGTTTTCTTCTCCGTTTACCCCCCTTCAAACCTGCGAAAGTTTTGAGCTTGGGTTTTTTGTGTTTCCGAGGTTCTTGTTGTTCCAAGAGCGTTCTAGTTCGAGCAAGAGCCATGAATCACCACCCATATGGTTGAATGAAGGTACATGCAACCACAATCTCAATTCTTGTGTTTTATAAACCCTAGATTCATGATATTTGGGGATTATTGTATTACTAGGTGTGGTATATATTGGTAGAAGCTAAGGAAAGGGTAGATGGAACAATAGCAAGCTTGAGGATGCAATAGGAGTGATGGGTGTGAAAGGTTGTGCTTGGGTGCTCAAATGGAGCGATGAAACCGCGTATGCATGTTTTGAGCTCGGAATCCAGGTACAGTTTAGGACTCGTTAAAGTAAAAGGTAAACTAGCATGATAAACTAGGTTAGTTGAACCTAGGATGAACTCTAGAACTGAGCTAAAATGAGGGGAATTAGTAGAATAATGGTAATGATGTTATGAGTGCTTGAATGCTTAGTTTATGATGGTTGATGATGGTGATTGTTTGAGAATTGTATGAATTGTATATGTATTGCAAACAATTTAAGAAAATGCTTAAATGCCTATGCATGAGATATTTAATTGGTGGAGGAGCTTTAAAAATGCAGGTTTTTAAGTGTAAGATGAGTTAGGAGAGTGTGGAATCCATTCAAAAGTTTTGGGAAAGTTTTGTAAAGAATTGGTGCTTTGGGATTTCAAGAAAATCTATTTTTGGTGAACTTTGGTGAGCCATAACTTCGATTTCGACCTGTCAAAATGCTTTAAACTCAAAAGGATTTAAAGAGTGTTTAGTAGCCTAAGAACTGCTTTTGAAATGGTTGGATTTGGTCAAATGAGCAAATAGTTTTGAGTGTTTAAAGATTTAAGAAAAACTTTGAAAATCCTGCAAGTTGCAGCTTCCTGCTGGAATCGACTCCGCACTGCACAGAGTCGACTCTGGGGACTTTTATTTGGAACAAAAATGAGTTTTCGAGTATTGAGAGTCGACTCTTGGGACGTGAGAGTCGATTCTTAATTGGACAGAGGTCAAACCCAACTTCTATGCATCTCAGAGAATCGACTCTAACCATTCAGAGTTGACTCTCCTGGGAGCAACTTTTATTTTAAAGATTTCTAAGAGTCTCGAGTCGACTATGAAGGGTTCCAGAGTCGATTCTTATTTGGGCAAAAACGAACTTGGTTTCAAAACGTTGCAGGGAGTCGACTCTGAGTAGTTAGAATCGACTCCACCTTTCAAAATGAATTTCCAAGGAGCATGAGAATCGACTCGGGGGATACCAGAGTCGATTCCCATGTGCCCAGATTTCCAAAATGATGTTCAAAAGCTTCACAAAGTCGACTCTTGCTGTTCAGAGTCGATTCTAATAGCAATGTTTTGTAGTTTCAAATGAATTTAGAGTACAAGAAGAGCCTTCCACGCCTCCCAGGAATAATTACATCTCATGTATAGTTTATTGTCTTGAGAGAGATTTTTTGTTTGTATTGAATGAATTTCGAGTATGGTCTCCTCAAGATGTATGATGAACGTTCCGTGAGTCAGAAAGTGAATGAGGGGATCCAAGGGTCAACTTCTCTGCTTCTGGCAATAGCGAACTCTCAGTCGTAAAAGGGTGCTCAAAGAACACCTATGTCGTGAAATATCGGCACATGATGATCACATGGAAACCCCCAATTATAATGATTAAGCAAGCGCTGGGGCGTTATGTAGCATCCTCGGGGAAGTACGTGCTGGGAGTGATCCGTGATATATACTCGATCGGTCGGGTTGGCTAATATAACCGACCAAATGAGCTCATTTAGCCATAGGGACATGCACGCATCATCTGCATTTGATTGACATTGCTTGGAATTGCTTGTGTGGTAGGTAATAATTGTATTTGCTAATTTCCTTGTGGTGAATATTGTGTGAATTGTCTGTGGTTGTGATTTTTGTGGAACTCAGAGTGAAGGTAGGGTATGGACGAAAAGAACAGGAACCGACGAATAAGAGGAAGTTAGTAAAAGATAAGGATATTAGGAGTAGAGAAATAATGACCATACATTAGTTAAGTTAAATAGAGAGAGTTATATGCTATGGATGCGAGATTAATCTTGTGAAAACTCGAGTATACGAGTAGGATTGCCTTGGTGATCCTGCTATTTTATCTTATGCACTATCGGTGCCTTTACCGTACCGAGAATCCAGTGGTTTGCGATTCTCACCCGTATTTGTTCACATGCTTTTCAGATGCAAGTTCTCGTTCGGAATGCAAGCGAAGCAACGTTTAACGCTTTTCGAGTCTCAGAGTCTCTCCACTGTGTTGTAACAAGTTGCTGTCATGTATGGAGAAATAGAAAACGTAGATGTATAGAGTCATTATTATTATATGTGTTATACATGGGTCATAGCCAAAGCTTCGCAGGCTGGTGTAAGGAGTTCAAGAACTATTTGTAAATTCTTACTTTAATACTAAAGGAAAGTTTTGTATCTCATGATGTATGGCTCTACTTTAATACTAAATTCTAGGGATGTCATAGCAAAGAGGTTGTAATGGCTAATATTGGTTAATTATGTCCACGACATGGTTAAACAATATTAGGGTGTTACAGGAATTCTGACTTAGGGTCTCTTCCTTGTTTATTCTCTTGACAAGTGAATGCATTAACATCGCCAAGGATTAAGACTATGTCATGAAGGAGTTGTATAATCGGAATTAACTCCTCAAATTTTCTAGCTTGATTATGGTCGTAATATCTTAAATAAATTTCAACAAAACCCCATGATATTATATATTTTAATTGTGCTTCAAACTTTTTAAGTTATGAATGATTTCTTTTGGCATATTTTTTTTATAGATAAAAGAAATTAAGAATAACCGTTGGAAATATAGCCGTTGAAATATAATCGTTGGAAATTAATAAATGTTTTAAATATAATTATTATTAAGTAACGTTCATGTGATGGTTGAAGCAATATGCAAATCACATTATATATATATGGCATGCATACATAGAAGTACTACGATAACTACTAAGTTTTCTCTTTTTTTTCTATAAAATTGTATTACTTTTATATACTCTATTATTTTGCATACTACTTCTTTTTTGAGAGTGTTTTCAAAAGAAAACATATATGTAAGCTTTGCTAGAAAAAGTATTAAGAGAAGAACGAGATTGTCATGTTCCAAGTGTTTCAAGAATATTGGTGTGGACTGTATTCTTGATGATCCACGTCTCTTGGAAGATTTTCGTTGAGGCCATTCCACCTACAGGTAGAGCGATAATAAATCCTTAAGGACAGTGCCTAGCATGATAAATGGTAAACTCGTTCTAATTTATTATTTTATTTTATTTGTCTACAAAATTATTATTTATTTATATTTAAAATAGCTAAAATATTATTTTAGGAAACCCCTTTTTCAACAATCTTAAGGATTTAATATTGCAAATTATTTATGAATTATAATATTTTAGCTGCTACAAAGGTTATTTCCGATCCTTCGAAAATTGATTGTTTTGATGGAAATAATTTTAAATGGTGGCAAAATAAAATTTTTGGCGGTAATAAGTTATAAATATTTATTGGCACATGATTTTTATGCTAAAGTTTTGAAAATAATATGCTCTAATTATCTCTTATAAATATATATGAATTATTAGACTTTATTTCTCTTGAAAAATAAAGTTTATAGCCGTTTATAATAAAGAAAATAATCATTACAAACATCTATACATATTAACGTTGATATATGGACGTTGCTAGAAATCTTAAATACATGAACGTTGAACATTATTATTATGCATTGATTGGAATATTATGCATATTGTTTCGGATATTGGGCTCGGAGAGCCCTGTTAACCATGTTACAATATGCATAAGTTCATTTGATTTAGGTTTTGATGAATGACAAACATTGAAGTTGAGGATAAGCATTAAAAGATGCAAACGACGTCAAGACAAACATTGAAGTTGAGGATAAGAGTTGGAAGCAAGCAACAAGACAAGAAGACGAGTCCGCAAGCTTTGAAGATGGCTTAGTATCTTAGGATTTAGGTAAACTTCTTGTCAAGAATCAAAATTAAATTATCTCTCCCACACACACAAGAAAATGTTTTTAAAGAAAATGTTTTACAAAAACTATTGCCGTAAATGTTTTATAACCAAGTTAGTTTAAAACTTAGTGCATGTTGTCAATCATGACCTTTGTGCACTAAAGTGATAATAATTTGAACTACAGAACTCCAAACGATACAGTTCTTGTTGCGTTAGAAAGCTAACGTCCGGAGCTTCAGATTGATATATATATATATCTTTTGTGAACAGTAAATACGTTTAGTAAAAAGTAAAAATATATTTTTATGGCCAGTAAATAGTAAATTACTATTCCCACGGCTAGTGAACAGTGAATTACTATTCATAACGGCTAAATTGCTTGGGATGCTTATAAATAGATGGTTTGAAGCCTCATTTCAAACACTTGATCATTTGCAAAGCTTCATGATATTATTCTTTCATTTCATATCTATTTCAAAGTGATTTTATGCACTAAATTGAGAGATACACACATTTGGTTCATAGCACTTCAAATTTGTAATCATATACTCATCTTGTGAGTTTTCAAAATTCTGTTTTGTTCCATTTGTAAGATAAGAGATTGGTTCTCTTATTGGTGAGCGTTGATAAACACTAGTCGGTGAGATAAACACTTAAGAGAAATCTTGAGGTTGGGTAAAC
>JASCZI010061465.1:0-11663 GCA_036250425.1 Stylosanthes scabra
ATATATATATATATATATATATATATATATATATATATATATATATATACTCAATTTCTTTTCCATTCCTCTCTTTTATAATTACATATATTCATTTAGAATAATATAAGAAATAGTATTCCAAGTACACTATCATTTATAGTATGTAGTACATTGATTTGAGCAGTTATCTTAATTAAGATCAAAGTTATTAACTATTAAGATCAACCGTTCAAATTACTAAATTATCATAAGTTATGATGTATTTAAAATATTTTTTATTATATATATAGGTAAATAATTCAATAAAAAATTTGATAATTATTTTTACATAATAAAGATATTTTTATTATTAAATGATGAATTATATGGTTAGATTTTAATATATTATAAAAATGTTTTTATTTAAAATAAATTAATTTAACTGAATATTTAGAATTTTAGATTGAGTTGGAGATGTGAAATAATAAAAGTTTTAGTTAGTACGAATTGCATGCTCCAAATTGCATAAAATGTGCATGTGAAAACTGAAAAGAGACAATAATAGAAAGACAAAGAAAAAGGGAAGTGGAAATTGGGTCCCACAGGCATATGTGAAGATGACTGCATAATTGGGCAATGGCAGCATCTATAAACAATTAAACATACTCCAGCTAAATTGTTTTCCATCCCTTTCTCAATAAATTTCTCTTTCATTTTCTTAGCTTTATATTTATGTATCTACATACTATCTAAGTACATTCAATTATTAACAAGTCTATATTGTCTAAATGTGTTAAATACTAATGAATTTTAGGAGCAACAAAGGATACTTATTAATCAATAGAAAATTGTTCAGCTGCTGTCATTGTTATATTTAAAGTAGTTTTATCAAATGAGTAAAGTACTATATTCTTAAAAAATAAAAAATGACTAAAATACTTCTAAAATAATTTTTAAATCATGATTTTTTTTATGAATGGGAATTGAATTTGATATTAGACAGAGGGCCTATATAATTTGTTAGAATTTATCTGTAAATATTTAGATAATTATTTAGAATAGACATAAAACAAATTGAACAAAATTTGATCACCACATTTTTTTATTTTTTCTCAAAAATTCTATCTTTTACAAGAATAGAAAAATAAAAATATAATTTTAAATTTCTAATCATATTTTTCTTTAAAAAAGCAGTATAAAAAGTTAATCTTAAAATTCATTTTTTTTAAGGATAATGCTATTTGAACAAGTGATTTTGGCTAATCAAGTGCAATCAAGTGATTTATTTCTATGCTAAATAGAATATTATTTCGGTGTCAAATAGTATAAAAAAGTGCACCTAAATAAAATTCTATTTGACATCGAAATAGTCTTTTATTTAGCATAAAAATAAATTATTTGGTTATATTTAGTTGCCCTAAACTACTTGTTCAGATAGAATTATTGTTTATTTAATATAATTTTATCATTATAATATTTTATAGTGATGTTATTTTTTGATATAGGGATTTTGGTTTGAAGGGGAAAGAGTAAGGAGAAGGAGAAAGAAGAAATAAAATGGAGGCGGAGGGGCAGATAGTTAATTGTTTGGTGGAGAATGGAGAGGGGAATCATGATAATATTCTCACATGATTTCTGTCACTCTGCTCCTCCCAATAACGTACATTTCGTACGGTGCCGTAACATGCCATTCGCTTTTTGATATTTCTTTTTCAGGTTTTCGGTATGATGTTGAAAGTATCTAATAATTTTTTAAAAATTAAGAAAAAAATTTTAAATATTTGGCTGTAGTTATTTTTAATATATATTTATATTTTTTTATTTTATAGATAATACTTAAAACCTTAATAAACCACTAAATATTTTCACCACCTAAAAAATTTTTTTTAAAAATTTGAAGATTAAGGTTTATGTTGACGTTTAAAAAATAAATATTCAAAAAGACTGATATTAGCATTGAGAATGAATTAAATTTGTTATGATATTTCATTTAAAATTTATTAAAAGATAAAATTTGAGAAATATTGATTGAATTAAATAAAATAAAAAGTATAAAAATAAATATGCAGGTAAAATTTTTTTCCTATTATTAAAGAAATATGTTATAAATAATATGTAAATTTTTTTATACATGCTATGCATTTAAAGTAAATGTAAATATTTATGTACAGTTTATTTTATGTGATATTAATTATTAAGATCGTTAATTTTTTGATATATTTAATCAGATTATTATTTAATATTTTTAAAATATTAACTTTACATAAAATTAACTATGAATTTTCGTCTGCATTCTAATTTTAGTAAGCTACGTTGATATAAAGTCTAACTAAAAAAATCCTCCAAAGAAAATTTTCTTCGTTACGCTCCTAATTCGGAGGAACACACTAAAGAATTTGAATGGCAAAGAAAGGTAACCTAATTCCTTAGGTCATCATACATTAAACCTTCCAACAATAAAATAATGAATTAACAACACACCATTAATAAGATAGATAGCTTTCTTCCTCCGTTACCATACATGCAAAATGTAAACCTAACACTCATATTCATATCACTAATAATATATATTGATTTACTCTTATATTTATTAAATATGTGTATAAAAAGTTAAAAGTTGAATTAGTTAAGCTAATAAGTAATTTATACTTTGAATAAAGGGTATTAAGTTAAAATTTTAATTTTTTATTTATAAAATATATGTAATAAAGAGTATTTAAAATAAAAAATCAGACATGAATTTTAGGTCACAAAAAATCAGACATGAATTCTTTTCATAGTATATATTTCAAGTATTTTATAAATTCAGAAATTCGAGTGATTATAATTATTAACTTTAATTATAAATTATATACATAATTTTGAATATGATTAAAATTACAAGAACTTTTTGAACTACTTGAAATGTTATAAAAAGATTATCCGATATGTCGTGAATAGAGCGGCATATCGATATAACAAAGCGCTATTATTTCGGATAATTTTTTAATATATATATATATATATATGAAAAATAAGAAATTAAGAAAGAGGGACCTTGCGGAAACTTGGCTAGGCTGTCATGATTGGGACTCCAAGAATCAAATCATGTTGAAATTAGCTGCTTGGCAATAAATGCCTGCCACATGCTAAAGGCTATGCCTCTCCCAACACTCCCCCAAACCTATCAACTTAATAATGCACTCTTTCCATTCTTGTTTCTTCATGGCTATATATATGTTTTCTTGTTTTTCTCCTTTTTAAACTATTAAAGAAAAGTGAAGTACAAATTAGGTTTAATTGTCTCTTGGTTGCCAATTAGTTACATACTAGCATAGTAGTAGCATACATTATTATTGCTTGGTATCTATAACTACTTTTCAAATAATTATGAATTATTATATTGAACACCTTTAACAATAATTTCCCCTTATAAGAAGAATACTAACAAAAAATACTCTAGCATTTAAATTAGTATGCGAGAGATAATTTGTTACTAATGAACCATAGGGTTTAGATGATCATATCTAAATAATAATTAACAACAGATAAAAAAAAATTAGTTAAGGCAAAAGCAGTGCTACAAAATCAGCAGTTAATCAACAATATTTAAAAGTGCCGGCTAAAATATTTGCATATACCAACACTTTTTTTATTATTACACAATGAAGTGTATAATAAGGAGTTTAATTTTAAACAACTTTTTGACCAATTCGGAGTTATTGTTATTTGGGGTTAGTTGATCTGATTATTATGAAGCAGAACTAACTCTGAGGTTGATTTGGTGAAGCAAGACATTATGAATGAAGGTCAGTATGTACTTACTTATCCCTTGAAGTATATGGAGTGTTTGGATTGACAAAAACATGATGAGTGTTTAATGAGGAATTTGCTTTGGCAGAAGAGGAAGCTCAAATGGGTGCAGCAAATTAAGTTCTATAAAGCTAGCACTGTCTACTGTTAAAATTGCAGCTTAATTATTTTGCTCCTATTGGAAGATAGAAATGTCCCAAGGATGTATTTGTGAAATTAAACTATCATGAAAGTGTGTATTTAAGAACTGTATGTGATGGACTTTTGATTTAGGAGTTATTCTAACTTTCTTCTTTTCTTTAGTTAAAAATTGTAAAATTAAGGAATACTTTTTTTTCTATTTTTCTTTTAAAATATTGCTAGCATTTATCTCATTCAATTTTTTCGTTTTATTTACTCAATTTCATTTTTAATATTTTTTATTTGTGTTAACTTTTAAAATTGCGGCCGAAATCTAGCTCCTTTCGTGGACGCACGAAGAAGAAGAAAAAGAAGAGGAGGAGGAGAAGGCGGCGACGGCTGCACGAGCAGAAGAAAAAGAAAAAGCGGCAGCCGTATAGGTGGTTGTGGCGGTGAACAGAGAAAGAAGAAGGCCAAGATTCCTTTTGATTCTTATGGACTCCCTACATCTATACTTTCTAAACTTACTCTAATATTCACACATCAAGATCAAATAAATAAAAGCTCAGATAAAAAGTTATTATTATATCTCTCCTTATTATATTTCTCGTCAAGAAATTAAATTCCTCTTCTTATTCATATTAGAATTATTTTGAAAATTAAGAATCTATTTCCAAAAATATGTATAATAAAACAAATATACCATAATTTATTATTGAGAAAATTAAAAACAAATTCTGATCATTTATAACACTAAACAATTTTTTTCATGATACTCTTATTAAAAACATATAATTTCCTGAAATATTTCTTAAACTTCGAAATAAACGCCCATAACGATACATATGTTATTATACACCTTCATATATTTCATTTACAATAAAAAAATAAAAATTTATAAAATACATTAATATAATATATAATAGCATAAAAATAATTACGTATAGTATAAAAATAATATACATCAACACAAAAATTAAAATAAAAAAAATAAAAGGTGTATTTCGATATATAGTGATACACGTAAATTAAGTCATATAAATATCGTTATTTCTATATATGCAAAAAAAGGAATTGGTTTTTACTTTTAGAATGGTGAAAGTGCCTTCCTTGTCAAACCATATCATTGCTTTATATATTACTTTTGTATTTTGATATTGACATTTTAATTAAGAACTATGAATCTTCTGTATGATATGATTCTCTATTGGTCGATATATATTCTATATGATTCATGATATGATATTAAGTACATACCTCTATAACTTTATGCCACTAAAATTGAAAAAGGGCACTGTGTCACAGAGTGTTATCTAAATTTCTCTAAAGTCTAAAGCTATTTTACATTGATTCCCATGTCATGAAAGCTAATTGAATTCAAAGCTTTAATTGAACTTCAAAATAAACTTTGCAATTATTTCCTTTTTTCCTTTTTTTTTCTTTCTTTTTTTGGGCAAATGACTATATCCACTTTATGTAACAGAATCCTGATTCCTGAGCCATGTTATGTGTTATGAGAAATAAACGTGTTTGTTTTAAATGTTTTTTTTTTGGACTTGGTTTTAAATGGTTTTGATTAATAAAAAAAAAATGGCTGCATAATAATCAATTTGATAAAAAAATAATAATAATAAAAGGGTTGCAAAGGGACAAATAAAACAAGGGTGTACAGGTGCAAAAGTTGGAGTATGGATGCAACGAACCAAAAAATTGTGAGTTAGAGAATCAATCATAGATTGATTGATGAAATAAATAAATATTATTCTACTTTCTTTTTCTTAAAAGAATGTAAATTTTTTTATAATATAATGACAGCTAAAGAAAATGAAAATAGTGTATTGAACTACTATTCACGAAAAAAAAAGTGTATTATATATTGAACTACTGACTTCTCCTAACATGCGAGATATTATGATTAAATATTTAAAGCATCTTTATTATTCTATAAAATATTTTTTAATTCTTTTTAGTGATCCTACTTATTAAATTTAAAAACTATTAGATAGGAATAAAAAATGGATGATATAAAGGAAAAAAAATAATTTCTTTCATGAAGTAAATAAAAAATTTTATATATATATAATTTTTTTTTGGTTTCATGTAGATTGTAAGTGTCTCCATGCTTTTTCTTTTTTTTTTTTAATTAAGATATATAGTTTTTAGATATACAGCTTGGCGCCACAACAAAGAAAGAAAGAAGGAAAATTTAATTGGTTGATTCCTAGCAGAACTGTATAATATATTATAATCACATTTCACACGTTTTATTTTTTATTTATTTATTTTTAAATTGCGGGTTTAAAAGAGAAAGTGAGAAACCAATGGGACCGAAATTTGTAAAATTTCATATTGAAAATTTTATGATAACTAGTGGGAATGGATGGGATGAGAATTTGTCGTTATATATGTTAAAAACTAATGGCTAGTGATCAAGGCAGGAATCAAATCAAATTTTATCACATTTGTCCTTTTTATCCCAAAAAAAAAAAAAAAAGAAACAAAAGTGTAAAACACAAGTTTTTTTATTCATCAATGATTCTTTAATTTTTTGTTATAAGGGAAATAAATATAATAATAATATAATATAATATCATGTGTAGGATAAATAGTTATTATTGTTAGTAGAGTACTATCATAACTGGACGCCAAAAAAAAAAAAAAGTACTACAATAACTCATATAGAAGATATGATCATGGAGATTCAATTTTCAGGTTCCTAATGGGATCTTTGGTAGGTAGCATATGTTTACTATATGTACTTATTTTTTTATTTACCATCATGTTTATTTGTTTTAAAAAGAAAAAGAAAGAGATTGTAAAATTAGGTAGTAGATCATAGATGAAATTGGGACTAAGATGGGTCGTTTAATTCAATTACTTTTTGGAGAAAAGGATCATTATGTTGTTTTTTGTCATGGATCATTTAGTTCATTCATTGTTGGGTTTATTCATATCGAGGCTTTAGATTCCGCCCTAATTTTGGATAATGGGCCTACACTGAGTCCAACTCATTCAGTTTGAACAATGACTTTAATGTTTCTGTTGTACCTAAAAATGGAATACTTATCTATTCGACAAAATAAATAAAAAAATGACGACTTAGTTTTTTGGTTCCCCATAACCCGGCAGGTCGATGACTAATCCTCCGCAAATCTAAACTCCATTTAAGAGTTTGCCGCTGACCAATGAGCTACTGAATGCACAAGGCAGGATTCGAACCCTCGACACTTGCTTAGTCACTACTAGATCAACAGACTTAGTTATTTACTATACACTCAATGAAAATCCCAAAAATAACAAAAATAAAAACTATACGGTCAACACATTATTGTACCAAGTCCCAGAAAATATGGGCTTAGGCCCCTTTTTTTTGGTCATAGCTTAGGCCCCGTTGAATCACCAAAAATCAAAACGCATCATTGTTCTGAGAGAATTGGTCTGGTCCGGATGGGTTAGGAACCGGGTTTCCTTGGTTTGGCTCGAGCTTGTCCGGCCCAAACCACGACAAACAAACAAAAAAAAAGGGTCAATTTCATTATGGATACTTCATTAAGTTTAAAAAAAGTAAAAAAGAAGTGGTCAATTTCATGATGGATACTTGATTAAGTTTAAACTTTAAACTGAGGCTACACTTTTTAATTAGTAAAAAATTATATATAGTTTTTTAAAGTTTAGACTTTAGACTTCATGTCATTTTAGAATAATGCTATTTGAAAAGTTATTTTAACTAACCAAATTCAACCAAGTGATTTATTTCTATGCTAAATGAAATATTATTTCGGTGTCAAATAATATAAAAAAAATTACATAAATAAAATTATATTTAACATCAAAATAGTATTCCATGCTAAAATAATTTGTTGACATACAATTATTATTTCCGATACTATATGATAGTAATGATGACGTCTGTGACCAAGTGAACTCACCGGATTTCTAACTTCCCTAGCCCAATTTCTGCTGTGTAGTAATCTCTTCAAACACCAACTCTGCACTACCAATTTTTAAGTAGAGGACTACCAAAAATGAAAAATATATGAAAATATATTATATAATAAAATGTTACACTTCACAGTATCAATTGATTATCTATGTAAATCAGAGAAGCATGGGAGATGATAAGTTAGAAATTTAGAATGCACCAAAGATGTCAGAATGTTAATATCGTTACTAGGTGTATGGTGCACATTACCTACTATGGTGCACCACAGAAATAACTCCACCCACTTTTATCATTACTGAAAAAAAAAAGAAGAAAAAAAACGATAATCAACTAAAACTGCTCCACTAATCACCTGAAATAAAAAATCCTTGAGCTGTACTCACCTAACCATTACCATCATTGTGTCCACACCGCGTACAACACAATGACTATTGGCACCCCTTTTTCTTTGTGCCTTTCTTTTCTTTCCCTCATTATATGCTTGGTTTTGACTATGAAACTCATTTGAAATTTACCCAAATGGTCACCATCATTTCCAACCTTAACCTATTCTAATCTACAAATTAGGGTGTGTTCCATTTTTACAAGCACAAGCAGCAAATAATACATCTAATTTTCTGTGGCCTAGGCCTTTCCTTGCATTGTTTGCAAACTTATATTATAAATGGCAGGAAAATAAATGTTAACAGAAATTTAAGCAGCCAAAGAGACAAGATCTAACATAACATTTTTTTTTTTCCTGCACACAAGTTAGGAAATCACATTTACCGATGGAATTATCAAACACAAGTAACAACAGGACAAAGATATACAAAGAATATATATATGTGACATTTTGAAAGCATGCAGCATGTGCCCCCACAACCTTTGCTGACAAGCTCATATATTTAACAAAACATTAGTGTGCAAATCCCCCAACTCATTTGCTTCAGAGGCACCTAACAACCAAATCAAACTCAGAAAACCTAAACTACCCAACTCCAACCCAAGGTAGAGATGTAAACAATCAGTTATGCTTCAAAATGCTCCAACCCAAAATTTGCCAGAGAGATTCCAAAAGCCATGCTCTCAATAATAGTAAGCGGTGAAGGGGAAAATGTGAAACTGAGAAATATATTTTGTATACTCAAACCACAATAGCTTGACCACTAACCCCGTCATGAAGCTGAAGCGAACCATCCTTCATCAAGTTTATGCTCAAGCTCTTGAATCTCTCCCTTGAATACTGCCTTGATGCTTTTCTCCAATCAGTTCCTGTCTTCATCATGGCTACAAATTCGTCATAACTGATTCGACCATCCTGTGAAAACCCAAAAATCGAATATGGTTAGCAAGGCCTAGATAGGGTCAAGAACCAAATTGTATCATAGAGATTGAAAATGCTAGATGAGTTTTAAGTAATCAGAGTTGCATCCTGGCTAATAGCTATAGCTTTAGCCTAGTAGGAAGCACTTGACCCCACAATTATGCATAAAACTAATGAGTTATGAGTTCGAAAGCCAGACCTTGTCAGTGTCAACTTCTCTCATGATGTCATTTAATACATCCTTATCAGTTTCTCCTGTCTCATCCAGCAATGCTTGCTCTAGTTCATCTAACTCAATATAGCCACTCTCATCTTTGTCAAAAAATGTGAATGCTTTGCGGATATGCTCATCATTCTCCATTCTTTGCAAGTGAATCGTCACAGCTACAAACTCTCCATAGTCCAGTACTCCATTCCCATCAACATCAGCCTGAGACATTGGTAGGAAATAGAAGTATCCTTGAATCATAAATTTGTTATCATTATCATATTTACATGCACACTTGACAATTCCACAATTCTGGCATGAGTGGCAATTCATTTTCCTACCTATTTAGATGAATGAAGATAACTTAAAAATGGAAAATTGGTGGTATATGCAGCAGTGTAGTTCAACAAAAGTAAGGTTTTGTCAGCTTTGGAGCAAAGTTAAGTGTGTTTACAAACTCAATATATACTTAATTCAAGGTAATGCTTCAGAAGCTAAATCAGTTTTCATATACATACATTAAGAACCTCAAACATTATTTTCATAAGAACCATTTCTCTAGCATATGGCAACTACAGTGATTAGTGACAACCAAAGAAGTGAAACTGTATCAAACAATTGCATTATAGAAAGCTACACAGTTTGCAGGCACTTACCACTTCCATCAGCATCCTTATCTCTGGCTCAGCCAATTGCGAACCAACCCTCTTCAACCCAGCCTTAAGTTCCTCATATGTTACTTTGCCATCTCTGTCAGTATCCATCAATGTAAACATATCTTTGATTATTTCTACCTCTTCAACAGATAAATGTTCTGCAATCACCTGTAGCATTCATTTAAAACAAACATAAATCACCAAATTCACAACTTCATATATAGATCTTGAGTCATCCATTATGCATAAGCCAGAATAGATGCTACTAACCCGAAGAGCTCTCTTTTTGAATCTATTCATCACAGAGAACTGCTTAAGCCTTGTCCTCACGATATCTCCCAACGGAACATTCGAAGCTTTCTTTGCATTCTGTAGCCAAGAATGTTCTGCAACCATAATGACAGTAAATATCTTGAATCACTTTCTATAAACATTAAACTGAATCTCAATAAATCAACCTTTTCTTAACACAAATACACAATGAAATAGCAAAGACAGCAACTGCACAAATCAATTTTGTGAGGAAAGTTCCACAATTATCACATAAATCCCTAAAATCAAATGCAACACAAATGGAATCCTAATATCTAGAGCAAGTGAGGTGAGTGACTCACCAAGAACCTGCTCCGCCGTCAACCTCTTCTTAGGATCAGGTTCCAACATCTGCCTCACAAGGCTCTTAGCACTATCTGATATCTGCGGCCATGGCTCCCTCTTGAAGTCAATCACCCCCCTCAATATTGCTAATGCAACCCCTTGCTCCGTCTCTGCAAAATTCTCCATAGAAAACAAACTTAAACTCACAGGAACAAAGCATAACATGCCATGAAAACCAGTCCAAAACAAAAAGCCGTCACACAAGAATTTCTTCTGAAATTCGAACATTGCACACACTCATTTTAGCAGGTTGCAAAATTCAAATCTGTATTAAACAACGATCGAAATCTAGACCTTTTAATAAGAGCAAGAGCAAATCACCTGCCCAAAAAGGAGGAACTCCACACAACAAAATATAAAGAATGACACCAGCACTCCACACATCCACCTCTGGTCCATAGTTCCTCTTCAATACCTCCGGCGCCATATAGTACGGACTCCCAACAATCTCTGTAAACCTCTCTCCTACACGAAAATCAAAACCATAACTGCCATCATAACCGCCACAACTACCACATACATTGATTGATTTTGAAAACGGAGGGAATAAGAGTTATAATAAGAGCTTACCAGGCTTGAAGAACACGGAGAGTCCAAAGTCAATGGCCTTAAGAACGGAATTCTCCTTCTTATTCGCAAACAAGAAATTCTCCGGCTTCAGGTCCCGATGCATGACGCCATTGACGTGGCACATCCTCACCACCTCCGCAATGGTCCTTGCCACGTGCGCCGCCGCGCGCTCGCTGTAGTGTCCTCTCGCCACGATCCGGTCAAAAAGCTCGCCGCCAGCACAAAGCTCCATCACGAGGTGAACGTTCTCGTCGTCCTCGTAAGTCGCCCTCAGCTTCACCACGTTCGGGTGGTCGGGAAGCGCGTTCATGATCGCCACCTCCCGCCGGACGTCTTCCACGTCCACGGCGGTGCGAAGTTTGCGCTTCGAGATTGACTTGCAGGCTAGCTCCTGCTTTGTTTCCCGGTCCGTGCAAAGGTACGTGATCCCGAACTCGCCTCGGCCCAGTT
>JASCZI010061468.1:0-10391 GCA_036250425.1 Stylosanthes scabra
TTGCTTTTCAAGTTTATTTAGCTTCCGCGCAAAATTTATCACTGTTGCTTATATACTCAATTCACCCCCCTCTTGAGTATTGAGTATACGTGCTTACCGTCTAACACACGACACACACAAATGAAAGTGACCAATTACTTTGCAAATGAAGGTTGCGGATTGTTGAGCTTAGGGTTCACACCCTTATATACACCATTTGGTAACACGGGCTTTCAAGAAAAAAAATGCCCAACACGGGCTAGGGTTGTCCAAGTTATCAACACGGGCTATCCTTCACTATGTTCCATAACACGGGCTTGGGTCAATTAAATTGCCTTACACGGTATAACCAAGCCCGTGTTATAAAGCTCCTAAAACTGAACAGGGCCTAACACGGGTCTACCATACCCGTGTTAGGAAGAGCCCAAAAAAATCGAGTATAACACGGACTAAGCTAGCCCAAGTTACAAACAAAACATCATATTGGACCTACTTAGCCCGTGTTGTGTAAAAACAACATATTTTTGTAAATTTTCAGGCTCGTGTCCAATTATGTAATTAACACATTTATTATATTTATTTAAATAAAAAATCCCAATGATTTGTTGTTATGAAATTACAATTCTACCCACGGCACGGTCTCCTTGTTTTCCTGTACTCTCAGAAATAGTAGCATCGCCATCATCATCACTCATCAGTTTTCGGTTATTGACCATCGGAGAACTTGGTCTGACCAACAACACTTTGGTGTCAGTTTGTTTGACTTCACTGAAATGCAGTCCAGCCCCTTGCTCCTCGAGGAACCCATCAGGATGGCTTCCATCCTCGAGCCATCCAAGCCTGTTCGTCTCTCTCTCTCTCCGCCTTTTTTTTTCTTTTCCGGATTTCTTATTTGCTTCTTGATTTGCTTGTTCCGTTGTCCTGGAGTAGAAACAATGCTTGTATTGTCGTTAATTAATTTATTTCTTCGGAATCAAGTTCTTTTTGGGGGGATGATTGGTAAAGTGAAGAAGAAAGAATTAATAGCCAAATTGGTAACTAAAATTACACCTGAGCCTCAAGAAGTTACTTTCTTGACCCAATTTAGTCTCGGAAGTTTGTATACGTGAATCATGATGCACAATTCGGACTAGATTAAGTCAATTGAAACTTTATGACTAGTTTGAGGGCTCGTGCAATTAGCAACCAATTCGAGTATTAACTTGAAAAAGCTAGGGACTCAATCAACATTGCATTTGAAACTTTTACCATTCATGTTCATGAGTTCTATTAGTATTTTTTACCTTTTTTTTTTCTTCTCACGAAACCGTAAGTATCCTTGGATTCAAGTCTAGATGAGCATTTCATCATTCTTATCTGATACAGGGTATGACTCTCCCAGTACCCATTTTTTCATATGGAATGCAACTTGTGAAATATTTTTGGTGGAAAATACTTGTAATGCAATATTTTACCGTACACTGATGAATTGTGAATTGGTACGTGCAAATTGATACACGGCACGTCACCTGATTGGTGAATTTATGTAACTACGACTTGAACCCGAGAGCACTAGTTTAGGGGAAGTTGTACTGGTCACTCTCACTGATCTTGCAGTTTTGCTGATGCTGCTTTGGTTAGCTAAGAAATTTTGCAAGTTGATAAAAGTTTCTGATTGGGGGCATTTTTGGTTGCATCATTTTTTCATTGTGAACCTTATGGGTATGGTCCTTGTTCATCAAGTATTTGGAGAAAAAATGTATAGAATCATACCAAGGGAAGAACTACTATTCTTTTTTTGACTTGACTGTAGCCTTTAGGTTTTAGTTGAATAAAAAGACTGTGGGTAATTTGATTTGTACTTGCGGTTTTCCTTCCTTTTTTTTTATGAGAAGTTTTTCCTTGTTCTTCTGGAGATGTTGAGGGTTTGTGTCAATCATGATGATGATTGATGTTGTTGAAATACAATCTGCAGAGCTTTTTCCCAGCGATGACAAAGATTGTTGGCACACTCGGTCCAAAGTCACGATCGGTTGATGTGATTTCGCGTTGCCTTGAAGCAGGAATGTCTGGTATTTGAACTTGGCTGTCTATCATCTTTGTTTAACTATTGATTTTAGATTTTCTTTCCTTTGTATCAATGACCCTTTTATTTATTATTTTTTCTGAAAGAACTACATGATGGGGTAGTAGTTGGTTATTTTGGGTTTCAGGTTCCTATGTTGTCATAAAAGAAAAACTTGTCCGTTAAATAGGCGTAGTTAGAATCTCTAGTAGTTTTTATAAAGTCATAACTCTATATAATAATTATAATTATATGATTATGGTCAATGAGATTGGAAAACAAATAACCGGCTTTTCTTTTACTTTAGTAAAAGAGATACCAATGACCTATTGTTTTCTAGTGAGTCATATTCTTTTTTCTCTTCTGGGGAAAAAATCAGGGACTGAGGGAATTGAAATATTTGTATTACTCATTCAGTGGTTATCCATTGGTCATCTTATTGTTTTTTTCTTACCTTTTGCTAGTGGCAAGGTTTGATTTCTCCTGGGGTGATCCAGAATACCATCAAGAGACACTGGAAAATTTAAAGGCTGCTATCAAAAGTACCAAAAAACTGTGCGCGGTAAACATTTTCACACACACAGGATCAAACATATGAGCTTTAATTGGTCTCTCCTTTCATTGAGTTCTCTTGTTTGACATGTCCATCTTTGATATTTTTATTTCGGTAATGCTACATGTACCATTGTACATCTCCGTACACCTCATTTACAACACGAAAAAATGTAAACATCAGCACAAAAATTTTATTTTTCTATGCTAATGTTTATATTTTTCCGCGTTGTAAATGGGGTGTACGGAGGTGTACAATGGTACACGTAGATTAATTCTTTTTCTTTTTATAATATATATTTCCTGAAAATGCAGTCTAATATTTCACTGGAATGGGGTTTCAAATACCATCTTCTGTTTGTTCCCTTGTTCCTTATTAGTTGTCATACAATCTGCACTAGAATAGGTTTTGATCTACACCATTCCAAGAATGGGGGCTTCCTGTATTACTTGATGAATATATAACTTCAATTATAAAAATGACCATTTTAACATCCTAGTGTAGGACATGGGATGTTAGAATTAATTTGGCTCAAGTCTGAGCAAATATTAATTGTCTGAATTTGCATAAAATGGACCCTCTTTGAAGTTTGAATTTAGGCATCCTAACAAATTCAACAATATTTAAACATCAAAATAAATGAACACCAGAAGAATTTAAATCCAATCTCACCAATCCCAAAAGGTAAAAATACTGTGACAATTACTTAGAAGTTAGAACCACTGACTTCTTTTTTCTCTGTACAAAATAACCCCCCGGGGGGTGGGGGTGCTCACTGATATAAGAACCTAAATAATACTGGATGAATAATGAATTAATCCTTGAAGCTTGAGCTTATGTTTTCGTGCTATTAGGCTTCTGTTATTGCATGTCATCAAAAGTTACTGTCATTTTCATTTGATAAATTTTATCCTTAGATGTACTTTCAATATGTGAAAATACTCTACTAAAAAGTGATTAACATAAAAATACGCACTCAATTTTTTTCTATTTCAGGTTATGCTAGATACTGTGGGTCCAGAACTACAAGTTGTCAACAAAACTGAGCACCCGATTTCCCTTCAAGCTGATACATTGGTCGTCTTAACACCGGATCAAGACAAAGAAGCTACTTCAAATCTTTTACCAGTAAATTTTAATGGGCTATCTAGGGTTGGTGTACCTTTTCCATGTAACTCGTTTATAAGGGTCTGTAATCTATTTTTGTTGAATGTTTTCTGGTGTGTTTGTGTACTTGGTTCCTAATCCCTGCCTCACCTCACTTTCCTGCTGCATCAGTCCCATCTGATTCCTCACCACATATCCATTAGTAATATCAGCCTTGAGGTTTCTATCACTCTCAGATCCCAAATTCTCTGAAGGCCCATGCATTTGACCTAAGTACCTAATAACAAGGCTGGTTATTCAAATTATGAGTACTTGACCCTGCCTATTTACTTGATTGGATCGGTGAGTTCCATCCCTCCTAACAACGTGTCTTGTTTACCCCGCTTTGTGCTGATGACACAAGATATTCTGTCTCCAATGATATAAACAAACCTTTACCTTCACCTTGTTACACACCTCAAATTTCACTTTCAGTATCCTTTGTTAGGAGTTGTTTCTAACATGGTGTTATAATCTGGTGTTTCATGAAAGAATTGAATATACTGAAATTTGAAAATGTATCGTTTTGTTCAAAGTCCTTTGGAAGGATCTTTTTACTTGAATCTGTTAGTTCAAATGATTGACTGACATACATCTTTGAAAAATCTCAGGATCAATTATTTCATGTGTACCAGTTTGAGGGGAATGCCAGAAATAGTAGACTAGAAATCATTAGATTAGATGAATAATGTATTAGTAGGAGGTTTGTGTCCATAGTTATAATAGCATCCAAATTGGCAGTAACATTAAAATTTTATTTATATAGTTTCTGTATTTATGTTTGAATTATATAAATACTACTCCTGTGAAGTTCTAGTACTCAAGCAATTCATGAAACATTTCTACAACATATTCTTTAAACCTCTCCTTTCTCTTTTCTGTGGGTTTTCAGATTTTGCTTTCTTATTTCTCATCTTATGTTGATTGTTTCTGAATTTATGATGCATGTCTTGACTGTTGTGTCAATAATTTTGTAGGCTGTGAAGAAGGGCGATACTATTTTTATTGGTCAATACCTGTTTACAGGAAGTGAAACAACTTCTGTTTGGCTAGAGGTAATTTAGCCTTTCATGGAAAAAGTTTAATCTTTGATCCTTGTGCAAATAGGTATGCTGATTATCATTAAAATGTTGACATTGCTGATAGGAAAAGTTGAAATAATAAGGATGAAGAACAAGGCATATAGAATTTTCTGATTATGATTAACCGTTCATATACAAGGTGAGAGTAGCTTGTGAGGGAAGCTACAATGAGGGTAGTATGGGAAATACATTGGTAAGTTAGTTGCTAATCTAGTTGGCAGAGGCGGTTACACTACTTCAGTTCTACTCTAAATGAACTCATTGTCACTACAGCTTCTCCTAAGTTACTCTATTAACTGCGCTCTCTAAATTTGCAGCTTAGACCTGATACAAGAAGTTTAGCTCTTAGTCTTAGAAATTTATCCTTTGGAACTGCTTTGGTTAGGAGATCAGCTGGTTGTTGATCTGTAGGTATTTGTAGCACAAAAAGCTTTCCATCCATCACTCTTTCTATCACATAGAACGAGCTAAATTCGATGTGCTTTGTTCTGTTGTGAAGCACTGTGTTGTGTGCGAACAAGACAGTGCTCAAGTTGTCCTAGTAAAGCACTGGTACATAGTGCTGATACTTGTTCTCACAATTCTTACTTTCTCACTCAATTAGGTCTGATTTCGAAATGCAGGTCAAAGATGTGGATGGTGATGATGTCACTTGCATCATAAAAAATTCTGCTACACTTGCTGGCTCTCTGTATACTCTACATGTCTCTCAAATTCGTATTGATCTTCCTACTCTTACTGATAAGGATAAGGAGGTAACTTTAAAAAAATTGTCTGCACGTGATGATATTATACTTTTGGTGCATGGGAACAAGTGCTATACCTTTTTACCTACATTAGCTGTGAATAAGGGTGGAATTGAGTTATATATCTTTGTCAAAATCATAGGTTCCTTTTACATGAATTATCTTTCAATTATTTGAAATTTAGAAAGATTTTAAAATATGCATGTTGTAATGTATACACATTAGATGTGGTAAATATTATATCACTGCTAGTCACTTGAGTATCTTAGTGTAATTTATGCCTTTCGTATTCATGAATGTAAACATACCAACACTTTTAATTTCTTGTAGTTGTGTTAATCTCCTGATTTTCTATTCACTCACTCAGGTAATAAGCACATGGGGTCTTCAGAACAATATAGACTTCTTGTCATTATCATACACTCGACATGCAGAAGATGTTCGTCATGTAAGGGCTATCCTCACTAGTTTTTTATTTTATCATTGCCTCCCCCCCCCCACAAAAAAAAAAAGAACCCTTTTTTTTATTATTTACAAGACAGGTCCAAAGGAAATAACTAATATAGCGATGAAAACTTAAATGGATACTTAAGTTTTGTTAGGAATTTACTGCTGTATTTTAGTTTGTTACCCTTATGGTAATTGACTTTCGTTCTATTCACTTGTTATCAAAACATTAAGAATAACTTGATGGTGATGGAGATTGCATATTTGAGTATAAATTATGATTTGTGATTCTTAATTACAAATATGTACTTAATTGTAGATATATCTTTGTTGTATAAAATGTTAGATCCTTTGAATACAAGCTAAAGATAAAAACCAAGCTTAGTGACGTGTAGCTTTCCAATCTCTAAATGGACCTACGAGGGAAAACCTCTAAAAAAATCATAATAGAAGTGTCTAATTCTATCCCATAGAATTTGTTTGTTTGGAAATCTATCATTAAAGGAGCATGAATTGCACTCCAACCTAGTATCCGAATAGTAGCATACATTTTATAATACCACAGTATGCCTTGTTCCTGCACCCTAAACCAAAAAATTTCGTTAAAAAAAACTTATCATAGGTATGCAAGGCAGAGCCAACACTCACCAAAGACACCTAACAAGGTATTCCATAAAGAGTCAGCCACAGGATAGGGCAGAAACAGATATGTAACCTTTGAACCTGTAAATTGTCATTAGTATTAATTTTGTTAAGCATAATTTTCGATATAAAGGATTTGACTTTAGAGGGAACTATGTGGTGAGTAGTTTCTGCTACACACTACTCTGTCTAATTCATCTGCTAAGGGACAAGGAATTATCTTGCACTGTTACATGGTGTATCCCTTTATGTGTTAGTCATATCTTTCTATATCTTTTTGGGGATGTTTCATCAGTCATCAACTTTTCTAGATTCTCTTCCTTCCTAGTAAAATTTCTTTTTCTATTAAAAGGGTGAGAGAATTTACTGAAATGTTTTTCTGTTGTTAACTAAAATTGAAAGATTCACAAATATAGGCTCTGGCATAAGTAATAAGCTCTGGCTTGGTTGAATCATTTTGTTTTGTTTTCTTTTCTTTTTCCCCCATAATGGCATTGGCTTATGTGCCAGTAATTTTCCAATTGCAGGCCCGTGAGTTTCTCTCTAAATTCGGGGACCTCAAACAGACACAGATTTTTGCAAAGATTGAAAATATAGAGGTGAGACACTTCAAGATCATTGAACATTTTACTTTCCACCCATAATAAACAATAATAATTGTTGAAGATCCTCTGGCATGTAGTCAAGATATTGCTATTGAAGTCTCATCTTTCTTTTATCTACTCTTGTAGGGCTTGACTCATTTTGATGAGATATTGAGAGAAGCTGATGGTATAATCCTCTCACGTGGAAATTTGGGTATAGATCTGCCACCAGAGAAGGTTAACTTTTTCTTGTGTATAGAAAAACCAGAATTTATAAGAAAAGCATATGTTGTTGTAATAGTATGCCTTCTGTAGCTGTTTACAGCGTGCTTATAGTACATTTTACCTGACTATTACATATGTCTACATTTGGCAGGTGTTTTTATTCCAAAAAGCTGCTATTTACAAGTGTAACATGGCTGGAAAGCCTGCTGTTGTTACACGTGTTGTGGACACTATGACAGATAATCTAAGACCTACCCGTGCTGAAGCAACTGATGTTGCCAATGCTGTATTGGACGGTAAGTTCTTTTTACAAATATATCCCTTTCATTATATGTGCTGAAGTTTTGTCTTGATTGCTTTATCAAATTCTGTTTCTTCATTAGTATTCCTTTAGGTTTACTAGGTTTATCACCACTGATATTACGTAAAGTGCCTTTATGTATCAATTAGGGATAATTAGTTTCTTCTTTATGGATATTGTAATTTCGAAGAATGATTAGTTAGTGTTTATAAAACCTACAAGCTGGGGAGTTCAAAAACCTCAATCTTTCACATGATAATCACTGTATAAACAATCACATTATACATAAGTATGCCATTCACCTTTCATCTTAAATATGTTTTCTTTTCTCCTTTTTAATTCTCAGGCAGTGATGCAATTGTTCTTGGGGCAGAGACCCTACGAGGATTATACCCAGTGGAGACTATTTCCATTGTTGGGAAAATTTGTGCTGAGGTAGGTTCGTGCTTTCGATTATAAACAACATTCCTGCTGTACTTATACAGTTATAAACCAAAATTCCATGTCACTTTTTGGATCTTAAGGATCAAGCTCACTTTTAGGTAGTCTGATTAAATTTCCATTTTTGATATTTTAGTTGTCCTATTCTCTATCAACCCTCTCTCTTTTAGTTTCTGGCCAAACCTTTGATAATAATTAGTTATGTATGTGTCATACACTCATATGCCTTGTTTGTAGGGAGACAATGAACACAGAAACCACAAAAGCAGATCAACTAACTGCTTGTTTTTTACTGACACCCATTAGAAGAATGTGTGTGAGAGCTATGGTGTTGTTGCTATTTATCAAGAAGAAACTAAGAACTAAGAGCTGATGTGGAGAGTAGAGATGTCAAACATATATATATATATATAAATATATACTTTTATTCTATCTTCTAAAAGATTTTTCTTGAGAAATCAAAACTCAATTTGGTGTTCTTATTCATAATTTAGGTGGTGCTAATGCTAGGGAATATTTGTCTAACGAGTTCCAAATCCTTGGCAAGAACAGGTTGTTGAACACAAAAACCATCACCCAACTGAAGCAACTTGAAGTCCTCTTATTTATATTTGTCTTTTTTGCTTTATTTTTTGGTTGGAGTTGAGGTTGGGGGTGGTGTTGGGGATGGGGAGGGCGGCGTTCTTTTTGCCACATTGGTTAGTTGTTGATGGAAATATATTATTCAGGGGGATCATAATGGTTCTATTTCTTGTTGTTGCCAAATTTCACACCAAAATCTTTTGTTTTGGATTGTGTCAACGCTTTCTCCATTGCCAAAATGGCCTCTATTAAACTAGTTTTGTTTAAGTCTTCTTTGTTCCTTTGGCCACATCATCAGTTGGCTTAAAGTCTATATAGGAAACTTTCTTCTTTTCTAAGATGCCAAGTTATCTCCTTGAATAGAAAACACATTATCTTGGATAGAATGTCTATTTGAAGGAAAACCTTGAAATTTGTAACCAGATATGTCCATATGGCTTTTATTTTCTTAGAGAAATCTGTTTACTTGACTCCATCTTGATTTGATTAAAGCTATATTAATCCTATACTGATCCTTGACAAAGGATTTGTTCTGATAAATAATCTAGTAGAGGAATGTTATTCAGAGAGGTGGGACTATATCCCTATGGAAACATACATAACTCATAAATGTAGGGTATGCAAGATTGGTTATTGAGAGGAGGCTATTCTGTGGCTTTTGAATACTTCTTGGTGGAAATCTAGTGACTTTGAGGAGGCATGTGGTTTGTGGAAACTTTTCACATTCCTGGGAATCTTACATTGCAAAATCATTATGATGTACGATTTTGATGTAAAATATTCTCAGGAATGTGAAAGCATTCTTTTAACCACACATTTCAAGGAGTAAATCACATGTAGAGACTGAATTTTAGGCCAAAGCATTGGGAATGTATGTATGTTTTAAGATTAATAACTTGATAATAAATTGGAATTACGTTATAAAACTATTTCTTAACAACAAATCTGCTACTAGTATTGCTTACGTTTCTGTTTAACGTGGCAGCATAGAACTGATAGGAACCTAGAGAGAACTGAGCAAATTATAGTGGGCCCTAATTGTGACTAACTGCTGAGGTGGCAGTAGCGTCTAGGAGGAGTGAACGTGCACGTGGTATATGCTGTAAGGGGAAGCTTATTTCCATTTTAGGAAAGAATTAAAGTTAGGCTACTGGGAGAGATTGAACACTTTACTGGAAGTTGTAATTAAGGTTAAGCTTATTATATGTATGCAATTATCACACTGTTGTTGGATGTTGTTTTCTCACTGAAGCAATGTACTCAACAGCTATTCTTTTTTATTTTCAAGTTGATAGGTGGTTGCCCTAAAGAATTAGTGTTATTGTTTTAATTACTTTGTTTTCTGTGTTTCCATCTGTAGGATAGATCAAAATGCCTAGAAAGAGAGTAATGTAATTGAAGCTGCAACTGCTTTGAATATTTTGTCAAGAAATAGTTTGGAGTTTATCCTCCTAAGTCCTTTTCTAGGAATAAGTTTTGTGGATAATGTTTAATAATACTAATTTTAGATGTTAAAGTAAATGAATGATATACTATGTTTTATTAAATATATTTCATTTCAAGAGGGAAAAGATTTATAAATTAGATCTTAAATTCATATTTGGCACCAGAAACATTTA
>JASCZI010061468.1:10401-21126 GCA_036250425.1 Stylosanthes scabra
TACCTTATTAACCAAGATCATGTTATGTTTAAAAGGTAGTTCTGAGAGTTAGAATACTTTCTACTTTCCAAACCACATATTTGGTCTTAACAAGCTGCTCATTTGCAGGCAGAGAAAGTTTACAATCAAGATTTGTATTTCAAGAAGACTGTCAGATATGTGGGAGAGCCAATGAGCCATTTGGAATCAATAGCTTCCTCTGCGGTATTACTCTCTGTTCCATTACTTAGGTTTTTGGTATTCTGTTAATTTATTTGTTGAACTGTGCTGGTTCTATTCAATTGCTCAATGAGGCTTTGTTTGTTTGGAGTGAAGTAGAAGGGAAATAGAGGGGAGGGAAGAAAAGTTGCAAATTTTAAATCTGAATTGTTGGACTGATTGTGATTGTGTTGTTGAGGGTGGTGATTTGGGCTGAGATTTTAATTGGACTATTGTGTCTTGTGCATCATCACCACCAAACATATTGAAATTTTGTGTATTTTTGTGTTTGTGTCTCTATGTTTCTGTTTCTATGTCCTTAGGCTGGTAGTCACTAACCAAACGCAGCCTTAAAGAACTTAATTTTGCAGAACACACAAAAAGGGCTTTTTTGTCTATAGAACAGCATTACATATTGCCTCGAATCTAATTTTCCATCAAAGCACAAAATAGATTGTCACTTCCTTATAGAGAGGCTCTTATTGGAGATTTCACTCCTATTCGTGTATATATATGCTTACATCAATTTTGACTATATTTAATAGGGATTTATTCTCTCGTTTCACAAGGGGTGTATATATTTTTTTTGGTGTCCATGAGGGGTGTATATATATATAATATAAAATAAATCTAATTATAACATAAACAGAATTTGGCCAGGACATAGAATTCATCCATGAACAACAATGTTCAAGTAAATTAATATCATTGTATCTAAAGTTCTAAACATGCAGGTTCGAGCAGCGATCAAGGTTAAGGCATCTGTTATTATATGCTTCACCTCTTCTGGAAGGGCTGCAAGGTTCTATTATATCTGTTTTTATAACTTTACTTTGTTAAAAGAATTTGATCATCTTTAGGTCATTATACCTTCTTATTATTAAACAAACTATCTTATAATATCCTTATGGTATCATACTACTGTCTTTGGTGATCTTTGATAATGGTTTTTTATATTCCCTTATTACCAGAGGATATGTGTTGGTAGTAGTGGGTTGGTATTATACTGCTCTTGTGATGTTTTTTATTTTTTAATATAGCGAGGTATGTTGACTAGTGATCTCCCCTAATAACCTTTTTCGGGGAGGCTTCTGTTACGTGTATATTTCACAAAGTACAAAGACACCAAGTGTAATTTACCTATATCTTTGGGAAGATCAAAGTATGTTTTTAGAATGGTTTTACTTTGATGACTAAGCGCATAAAAAGTTTTTTTTTTTTTTTTTTTGCATGAAAAGGTTTTATCTAGGCTGTTGACAGGTTTATGGCATATTATTATTTTCTTCATTTTTTTGATATCTTGCTAGCCTATCATTTTTGAGAATACGATGTTCTGTGAATGTGCAGGTTAATTGCGAAGTACCGGCCAACCATGCCTGTGATATCTGTTGTCATTCCTCAGTTAAAGACAAATCAACTCCGATGGACTTTCACCGGAGGTTTTCAGGTACTTTTCTTAAGGGCTTAACACTTGTTGATTCATTAATGATAGAGTAATACGTCAAATCGGTCTCTAAAAAAATTTTAGTCACTTTAGTCCTTGACAAATTTCAATCACCAAATTAGTCCCGAACCTTTTATTTTGTTAGACAAATCAATCCCCGTATCAAAATTTATTAAAAAGTTAGACAAATCAGTATTTATTGTAATTTAATAAAGATATAAGATGTGGAGACTAATTTGTCTAACAAAATAAATGTTTAGAGACTGATTTGAATATTAAAATTTAAGGACTAAAGTGTCCGACAAAAAGTTTCTCAGGGACTGACCACATCCTTTGATGATCCTTTTGCAGGCTAGACAATCACTTATTATTAGAGGCCTTTTTCCTATGCTAGCAGATCCACGTCATCCAGTAAGAATAACTAATTTTGATTTCTCACACACACACATAATATATATAGCAGATGAAATTTTAATAAAAAAAATAGCGATGATAATGTATATTCATGTGAGTGGGGACATATCCCATATATTTTACAAAATACACTATCTATGCACCAAAAACTCTTGACATCCGTATAAAAGAACAGTTGTTACTAATTAATTCCATATTTAAATTATTTTTTAATTAACAAAAACAAAGAAAACGCGTGCTTGATGTTAAGAAAATACTGGTGTCAAAATAATGTTTAATATAAGGATGTAGACGTAGCGAGATTGGTACAAAATTATCCCTAGTTGTGAATTGAATCCGGTAAAAGCATAGTTATATAAGCATCATTTTGGCGTTATAACAAGAATAAGAACAGAGCCGAACATAGGAGCTCTCGTTTAGCAAAAGTTAGATTATGCTTGAGCGGTCTTTCCTCTTTTTAGTAAAAAAGGGGTTCACCTAGGATCATACTATAGGAAACGACGAAAGTATTCTTTTTCTTTTATTGGTTTGGGTTGGTTCGGTTTTTTCGGGCTCGGCGATACTATCACTTAGCCGAGCCCAAAAAACAAGATTCAGAATTTCGATATAATTAGATAGAAATGCATTAAAACGAGAAGTAAAATACTGTTCTTTTTTAATTTGAACATAGTGATGGATGTTACTTATTGTCTTGTTTGTATTGTGGCTGTAGGCTGAGTCTAAAAGTGCAACAAATGAATCAATCCTCAAGGTTGCTTTAGACCATGGCAAGGCCTGTGGTATCGTAAAGCCACATGATCGCGTCGTTGTTTGTCAGAAAGTTGGCGACTCATCGGTGGTGAAGATTATTGAGCTTGAAGATTAGAGAATTCATAATTTCGAACGACATGTTGTGAGATTTCACTTGTACTTGTTTCATTTTGCATTCAGAGCATTCAGATGTCGCATGTATAACTAATATAATAAGCCTAACGAAGGTATAACCTCCAAATGAAAAACCTTCAAACTTCTCTGATTATTTAGGGATTTAGAATGGCTTTGCAGCTTCAACTATGTTGTATGTATTCCCAGCTTTTCTACAATAAATGAAGAATCATCGATGTTCAATGAGTATAGCTAAAGTTATTTTGCTTCAGTTATTCTGCCATAAAAGATTATGTATGATTCAATCCTTCTCTTACAATTAGTCACCAAAAAAAATCTAGTCACCAAAAAAAATCCTTTCTTACAATTACATGATAGTTCGAAAACCAATTTGTAGGAAATGCATCAGTTTTATTCACAGCACGGTCATGATTCCCATTATCCTTCTTGGAATCACGATTTCCACTAAATGGAGCCAAAAAAAAAGGTGGTTTACAATCGGGAGTAACGTGCTCTGTATTAAGGATTTTTTTTTTTTTCAAATAATTTTCATTAACAATTACAATAATTCTACATGAACAAGTGGTTTTCGCTAACCAAGTGCAACCAAGTGATTTATTTCTATGCTAAATAGAAGATAATTTCGGTGTCAAATAGAACTTTATTTAGGTGCACTTTTTTATACTATTTGAACCGAAATAATATTCTAGAGGTGCATGCCGACGTCGGTTCTTGTCCATCGGCTGCTGCATGATCCTAGAGGCGTGCAGCTGCTGGATGATGTGCCCGCAGTGGCCAATGAGGCGAGGGAGCCGATAGTCCTACCGCACGATGCCCCCGCCCGCGGAAGGAGGGCGCGGATGCAGCGCCCGGATATCCGGCGGCCGGGGGAGGGCACTTCCACGAGCGAGCGGTCGGATGCGCAGCCGGGCGGAGACGATGGTGATGAGGAGGCTGAGTACCATCGTCAGGAGGACATTCCCGCCCGAGAGCAGGGGGACGGAGATGCGCCACACGAGCCCGACCTCGACTTCTTCTCCGGTGCCGACATTGAGCTGGCACGGATCATCCTGCAGGGCGAGGGCTCCAGTTCCGGAACCGCCCCGCAAGCAGCCGGCGCCGGACCTTCTTTCAATCGGTTCGGCCCGACCAATGAGATGTACGACGTGTTTTCATGTGGTGAGCAGACGATGGATCACATCGTCCATGAATATAGAGCGTCCAGCGCCGCCGAGGACGCCGTGTACAGGCCGGGTCCCCCGCTACAGCCTCACCATGACCCAGAGGAGCAGTGTCAGGGATTCCAGTACTACTAGCCCTCGCAGCAGTCGTACATTCAGCCATCCCCGCAGCAGCATTATCAGTTGCCATCACCCGATTGTCCGTCGTACTACCAGCCCTCCCCGCAGCGGTCCTATCAGTCACCTTTCCCAGCTCACCAGCAGTTCCAGCCCCCGTTCGGCTATCACACCCCGTCGCCGCAGCCACAGTTGTATGCGAGCGCGTCACAGAGCTCCCCTCTCCCGCCGCACAATGATCCGTCATACCACTCGGCGCCCGAGTCATCGCCCCACCAGATTGTGCGTCCACGGGCACAGCGGCCACAGAGGGATCGCCAGCCACCTCCGTGCGGGACCTCATCCAGGCTCCACCATCGCCCGACACGCGGGGGCAACTGGGACTAGGCACCCTAGACACTTATGTTTTAGTTTCACATTTCTTTCATTGTTTTCATGTATCGCATATGTTTGTTCCCTTGTAGCTGTACTCATTTGTCGCCTGTGTACCTTTCATTAAAGATGTACTCATTTGCCGTTGTATTTTATGTTTTTTAATCAAAATCGTATTGGAATTTCGTCATGTACTGAGCTTGTATTCGCGTTTCTATTTTATGTATGTAACTTGAAACCGGATCGGAATTCCATTATGCACTGAGGTTTTAATTGTTTCTATTTTATGTGATTCATGGGATGAGGGTCTGTTTTATTCATATCATTTATCCAGCATGATTCTATTTTATCAGCACTGCATTTCTTAAAAACCAATGCTATGACTAAACACAAAGCAGGTTCATTACACGCAATGACTAAAAACTAAGCAGGTTCATTACACGCAAAACACCGACGATAATTTTAGATCAACGACAACGAACAACATAGCGAAATCAATAACAAGAACAAGCCTTAACTGCCAGACCGCTTTTCATGCCCCATCACTGGTCTCCATGGGGTGGGGTGCGTTCGGACACCCTCGTTTGGTGTGCCCCACCTATCGGTAAAAACTGCATCTCTTCTCGGCGCGCTCAACCAAGTCCATCTCCTTCCTAATGCGGGTTGAGACAGGGCGGCCTCGCTTCTTGCGTCGCATGGCCAGGTTCGAGCGGATCGTGGGCCCGTTCCACTCGGGCCACAAGCTCTCATCTGGGATGGGCGGGAACTCCGCCCGGTAGACACTGAAAACAGAGTGCATGTTGTACACGGGGTCCACAAATTGTCCCCACTCCAAGCTCACGGCAGCGCAGCTGGCGAGAGCGTGACGACAGGGATAGTGCAGCGACTGGAATTCCCCACAGTCACAGGTGCCATTCCTTAGCCAGACACGGAATGAACACCCGAACGACCCACTCAGTTCCTCGCGCTCCTCGACGCTAAACACCGAGGCCATTCGATCGCAATGGGTCACTCGCATCTTGCATAGGTCTTCGCGACTCTTCTCTACTGCTGACAACAGACTCTGTGAAAACCTTATGCCGGCGTACAGCTGTGCCACCGCCTCTCTCCCCTTTCTGATAAATAACTGCTGGAGGCGCTCGTAAGTGGCTCGAATGATCACCGCGACTGGAAGGCGGCGGGTCCCCTTCAGCACGGCGTTGATGCACTCAGAAAGGTTTGTTGTCATGTGACCCCAGCGACGCCGCTCGTCAACATGCTTCATCCACAAATCCTTACGGAACGACATGGCCCAGGCATGCATGTCCACAGAATGCGCCGCTAGGCATTGCAGGTAATGCTCCGCACCCTTCAAAGATGCACTGTAAACAGCGTTGGTCATCATCTCTTTCCCCCTCACGTTCCTGAACCTCGACATGAAGTTCTGCCCCATGTGCCGAATGCAATATGCATGGTGAGCACTAGGGGGGGCCCAACCATTCCTCGCATCATTAAAGGCTGCTCTGATCGCGTTGGACCTGTCGGAAATAACCATGAGACCCTCTTGGGGAGTATGTACCTTCACAGGTTCGACAGAAAAAAGGACCACGCCTCGGTCGTCTCAGACTCAACAAGTGCAAAGGCAATCGGCAAGATATTGTTGTTCCCATCTTGGGCCACTACGATCAGCAAACCCCCCCCCCCCCCCGTATTTCCCATACAAGTGGGTCCCATCGATGGAAATGAAGTTCTTGCAGTGCTTGAACGCTTCGATGCACGGGGTGAACGACCAGAAGGCTTTGTCGAACTGTCGGGATCCATGGTCTAGCCGGTCCCCATTGTAACACGGCATCGTTTCAAGGCCGAACACCGTGCCCGGTAGTAACATCTGAAATGCCTGCAATAGCCGCGGTACCCTGTTATACGCCTCCTTCCACTGCCCGTACAGAATAACGATGGCCTTCTTCTTCGCAATCCACACTTTGCAATAGGAAGGCTTAAAGTGGTAGCCTTGCTGGATCGCACTTTGGAGAACGGGAACCGAGATCGAAGGGTTAGTCTTCACCATCAGCAGGATGACGGCAGCCATCAGGATGCTGTCCAACTGATCGTGGTCAGCCGACATCGTCGGAGCAATGCACGTGTGTGCACCTCCAAACTTCCGAACCTCCCTGCAACAGCCACAACGTTACTTGGGGGGACATGCAGAGTTACACATTCACAAATCACACAATCAGAGTAGTGGGCAGGAATCACATACCAGTATCCTAGGTTCTGCCTGAAGGCAACCCGAATGCTCCACGGGCATCCATCCGCCGCGTGCTTGCACCGGCAATGATACTTCGTTCTATCCGACTCGATAACCCTGTACTTAGCATTCTGCCTTATGCTGTAATTCTTTACTGCAGTCTGGACGGCTTCCCAGTTGCGCATCCGATGGCCGACTGCACACCCCCCCCCCCCGTCCGTGTTGTAATCGTTGCCCATCCCCGCATTCAACGGATTGGAGCATGCCCCTTCGTCTAGATCAAGCTGCTGAAAAAAGCATGGCACGTCCTCCACCCTTGGAATCGGAGGCGGTGCCGGGAGGATAAAGCGGCGACAGCTAGCTGCCGGGTTTCCGCCCCGCCGTCACCGCCTTCCTGACCGTCCGAGGATGAAGCAGTGCCCGTCGCATAGTACGAATCATCCTCCTCTGAATGACCCATGGCCGCCTCTGTTTCTGGCGCGGGGGGTTCGGCAATCCGGACCGGTGTCGCGGCAACCGCCTAGCCAGCTGGGATGCGGCCCACATCAACCAAAAAATCTATCACGTGTTGCGGTATCTGTCTGCGATGAAATCCAAAGGTGACACGAACGTGCTCATCGTTAAAGAGCCACACCAACAGATACATGAACCGTCCGTCGGGCTGCCGCTGCAGGTAGCTATACGCAACTTTCCTGATCTGCATGAATCCGCCCCCTAGGTTGTACAGGAAAACTGCGTGTAACTCTGACATGCTGCTTATATCGGCATGCTGGAACACCACGGGCGAGTCGGATTGGAACCAGACTCCGTCCTGTCACTCGTGGACGGCCGCATTCGGGTGCAACCGTATTACCAGCGGTTGTGGTTGATCCATAACAAAAAAAAATTTATGTGGTTGATCCATAACAAAAAAAAATTTAAATTTTTTGGTGAGAAACAACGGATTGAGAGAGGTTGAGATTTTGGAATGAGGTTTTAGGGGTGCCAGACCATGCTTATATAGTGTTTCACGTCAACCAGTGCCACAGCCTTAGCCAGAGGCACTGCATGTGAACCAGTGTCGCACCCTAACCATGAGGCACTGAGAATGTGCCAGTGCCGTACCCACCCCCTGCAGCACTAGTTAATATGGTGCCCCCCCTAACCCCACGACACTACTAAGGTTACGTAAAAAAGTAAATACACATAGTTATATTTATTTTCGTAAATTCATAATTAAATTTATTTATAAAAAAAAATCCTCTGTATTAATTAAATGACCTTTTTTTGTTGGAGTGCGCTGATATTTGTCTTTTATTTTTTTATCCTTTTTATATAGTTAATTTAAAATACCACTACACATCCAAGCAATTACCCTAACCAAGTCCAATCAAGTGAAATTTCCCTACTCTCACCCAGGTGCGTGTAGCGCACGCACACACTCACTCCCAACTTTTCAAAACCGCGAAACGGTTACGAAAAACCCATAACTCGTTAAATCGCACATAAACCTCCACATTTCGTTTCTCTCTTCAATTTTCTCATCCCATTCCGTTTCTCTCTTCAAAATCGAACAATGAATCTAATTTCGTTCAATCCAAGCATAATCGAAGCAAGAATTGAAGAACAGTGAAGCTAATTTCGTTGAATCGAAATACAATCCAAGCAGAAATCGAAGAAAAATCAACACTGAAGCGAAAACTTCTCTTTGTTAGGGTTGAAGTAAATTGGCAACCAAATCAACATTAGTATAATATTCTTTTTTATTTTACTTAAGGTTTAAGTTTCTTTCAATTAATGTGTACTAAAATATGTTTCTAGTTGATGTTGCTTGTTGATTGATAACCTTCGATGAATGTAATTCGCTTTATCTATTATTCAAATCTGTTTCTGGTTGATGTTGCTTGTTGATTGATGACCTTCGATGAATGTACTTCGCTTTATCTATGAAATCCTTTTCTGTTTTTCCTTCCAAATTCGTTTCTGTTTTATGTTGCTTGTTGATTGATGACCTTCAATGAATGTACTTCACTTTATCTATGAAATCCATTTCTGTTTTGCCTTCCAAATCCGTTTCTGTTTTATGTTTGTTGTTGATTTACACTTTAGTTGATTTCTTTTTTATCATTTCTGATATTTACAAAAAAATGAGAAAGAAAAAGGTAGAAAAGAAAGGCAAGGCTGTTGCTAAACCTGCAAGGAGGAAAAACAGCGTCAAGGATGTAAGAATCTTTAGAACTTTTTTATTTCCTTTAGTTTTTCTTTGAAATCCGTTTCTATTTTTTTAAACTCGTTTCTGTTACATATTTTCTAACCTAATTCTTCAAAACTTACAGCAAGGGGCATGAATTTAGCTACCTCCCTAAAATTGTTGCCCAGATTTTCAATTTCTTAAAAGACCATCCAGATAAAAGAGCCTTTGTTGATGAGATGGGTTTTGGTGCCCTCTCTTATCTCCCAGATGAATACCTAAAATAGAGGGTGCTGAAGGAGATATACGACCGCTGTGACATCTATGACAACATGATCTACTCAGTTGCAACAGCGGTGAATATCACCATGGAGAAAATAGGATATGCTCTTAGTTTCAGTTCAAAAGGTATCATAAAAATCTTCTTCATATAGCTTACAAAATCCGTTTCTATTTTTCTCTTCTGTTTTCTCTTCATGTAACTAACTAATGTTATTTTCTCTTCATATAGGAACTCCTTTTGACACAAGAGTTGTACCTAAAGAACTGAATTAGGAGGATACAGCTATACACAAGTTTTTCTAGGGGAAAACGCAAGTAGTTCTAGAAAATTCGATGAAAACAACACCCCTGGACACTAATGAGAACGGGAGGTTGTTCATGCGGTCTTTTATTTTATATGTACAAAAGGTCTTCCTCCTCCCAATTTCAACAGCAAATGTCACTCCAACAGCTCTCCCGATAATTTTTGACTTGGAGAACATAAGGAATAGGAATTGGGCACTTCATGTGCATAACTTCCTACTCCATGAATTAAAAAAGGCCAAGCAAAACAACTCTGTGGCGATACATGGATGCTGCTATGCTCGCATGATCATATACTTTCATGAGACGCATTTTGGAGAGAACTCAAGGGACCCTTAAACACAGCCACCATGGTTAGTGTAAACCATGTTACAATATGCATGCAAGGTTTTTATGATTAGGTTTTGATGAATGACAACCATTATGGAATTGATAACAACCATCGAAAGATTTGAGGATCCACTTGAAAGCAAAACAAACAACTACGACAAGAACACAAAGTCCACAAGGTTGAAGACGTTTTAGAGTCTTAGGACTTAGGTAAACTCTTGTCAAGAACCAAATTAAATTATCTCTCTCACACACACACAAGAAAAGGTTTTACGAAAACTATTGCCGTAAATGTTTTATAACCAAGTTAGTTTAAAACTTAGTGCATGTTGTCAATCATGACCTTTGTGCACTAAAGTGATAATAACTTGAACTACAGAACTCCAAACGATACAATTCTTGTTGCGTTAGAAAGCTAACGTCGGGAGCTTCAGATTGATATATATATATGTCTTTTGTGAACGATAAAAATACATTTTTACTGCCAGTAAAAAGTAAAAATATGTTTTTACGGCTAGTAAATAGTAAATTACTATTCCCACGGCTAGTGAACAGTAAATTACTGTTCCCACGACTAGTGAACAGTGAATTACTATTCATAACGGCTAAATTGCTTGGGATGCTTATAAATAGATGGTTTGAAGCCTCATTTCATACACTTGATCAATTCTAAGCTTCCTTGTGATTATACTTCAATTCTATATCATTTTCAAAGTCATTTGTACACAATTTGAGAGATATTCATATTTGGTTCATAGAGCTTAAATCTTGTATTCATCTACTCTTCTTGTGAGTTACCAACATTTGCTTACTTCTATTGTAA
>JASCZI010061469.1:10259-21110 GCA_036250425.1 Stylosanthes scabra
TTGAATTCTTTTGAAGATTAAGGAGGAGGAGCTCTATTCTATGAAGCCAATGGATTAATCCAATTACATATTCAAATCTGCAAGTTCTACTAATTATTCAAAGGATTCATCTTGTTCGTCAATTCTAGGATCAAGAAACCGAGAGGTATAACTGATTCTTACCTTTGGTTTAATTTCTATACTAGTTCATGAGATTAAACGTATTATTTGATGGTTTATGCATTGTCTCTATTGATGTATGATTGAATAAGTGACATGAAATTTGGTCTTGCATTGATCTTGATAGCATAAACTAGTTCAAGAATGATCTTTCATATGTTTTCTTTGCATTAGAGATGATGTATTTGAATATATGTGCCATTATATGAATCTGAATTTATCACATAGATGATTGATTTTTTTCTTGTTTGATTCTTTGTTATGACCTTTGAGGTTTTGATCAATTAGATCTTTACAAGTTTGAATTGTTGCATTTGAGAAAATATGCATTCAAACATATTCAAGAATCATTCCATGTTTCTTTATGTGACCTAGAGATAGGCATGTGATTTGATATGCCTTAGAATCTTTGATGATTGTATGAGTTTTCATGTGATTGAATATGTGACATATTAATTCTTTCCATGAATCTTGTTTGTTGTTAGAGATTTAAATCATGATGTGTGCATTATCTTTTTGCTTGTTTGGTTAGTCAAGAGATTGATGATCAAGTAGGTTTAAGAGAAACTAGATTGCTAAGAGATTAGGATTTAGTTATTTTAGGATTCATGGTGAATTGTTGTAGGTCTTACTTGCAAAAAATTATTTGTTGATATTGGATTATGAAGTTGTGTTTATGAATATCTCCTATCCCTTAATCTTGTTTGGTTTTATTGAATCTTTCCTAATCTTGATTTCATTTTCTAAAGTTCTTATTTGTGATATTTGCATAATCATAGTTATATGTTATTGTTAGATGCATTCTTGCATTCTTTTGCATGATAATTGTGATTCTTTGTTTGTTTCTTGAATTTTGTAAGTGTTGCATTATTATCATTTGATCTACTTAGACGAATACTTGTTGGAAATAGTGATTATTGCCTTTCTCCTCGTTGGGAACAATATCCCACTCTTGTGGATACTACTTGATCCGATTCACTTGTCGGATTGTCGCGAATTGTAAGGATTTGCGCGCATCATATGCTCTTGATCTCTTTTCGATTGGTAATATAGTTTTCATCGCTAATTCCCCTGGCTGAAAAAATTTAGTGCGAACACGTTTATTGTATGACTTAGCCATGTCCTCTTTTTGTCTGAGGACTACTTCTAAGGCTCGAATTTGATCATTATCCAATTCATCTAACTCATCGAACATAGAGTTCCAATAATCTTCTATGGGCATATCATTATGTCGCAAAATCCTCATAGTACTCAGATTTATTTCTAGAGGTAATACTGCATCATGCCCATACACTAACTTATATGGTGTTGTATCAGTCGACCCTCTTGGCGAATTTTGATATGCCCACAACACTTGGCTCAGAGTATCTTGCCAATTCCGCGGATTACTCCCGATGTGTTTTTTGATTAAACTTATGAGAATTTTGTTTGCCGCCTCAACTTGACCATTAGCTTGTGCATAATAAGGCATTGAGGTTATCATTGCGATGTTTTGAGATTGGGCAAAGGCGACCACCCTCTTTCCAACAAACATCTTCCCTTGGTCCGTACTCAACGATTGTGGGATCCCAACGAGAATGAAATCGATTATTTCATTCTGTGTCACATCGACTAATGGTATGGCTTCAACCCATTTTGTAAAATAATCGATGGCTACGAGAATGAATTTATGACCTTTCGTGGAAGGTGGATGAATCATTCCGATTAGATCAAGGGCCCAACCTCGAAAGGGCCAAGGCTTGATTATAGAATGTAATTCAGATGACGGCACTTGTTGAATAACACCATGTTTTTGGCACTCTTGACAAGATTTTGCGTATTCAATATAATCCTTTATCATAGAAGGCCAATATATTCGATCCCATTGTAAGACCCATTTCATCTTTTCACCTGCCTGATGAGCCCCATATATGCCTTCGTGGACTTCTCCTAGAGCAATCAAAGCTTAGGACGTCCCTAAACATGACATCAAATTACCATCAGGGCTTTTTCGATAAAGTTCTCCTGCTATCAAGACATACTTCATTGAGAGCAACTTCGTCTTGTGATCCATTGTCGTATTGGGATTTCACAAATACTCAGCAATGGGCTTTCGCCAATCGTTGTCATCCCAATCGTTGATAACGAAGACGTCTCGTTCGTTAGCAGGAACTAATATTTCATCGATAGTGGACAAAAGTTTCAACGTATTAGTTGAAATGCGATAACGTGATGCAACTTGCGCCAAAACATTAGCCTCTTCATTTTCCACCCTAGGAACGTGTGCCAATGACACTTCACAAAAGGAGATCAATAGCTCCCATACAATGTGCAAATATTTCTGCAAATTATCATTTGCACAATGATACTCTTTCGATATTTGCTTCAGAACTAATTGGGAGTCCCCTATAATTCGAACATCTTGAATACCCTTAGAAACCAAGATTTCTAGCCCTAATATTAATGCCTCATATTCAGCTGCATTGTTAGAACAAGGGAATTTCAGCTCAAATACGAACCTCGAAGGCTTATCGTCGGGAGATAAAATCATGATTCCGACCCTAGGTCCATCTTTATGCTTGGAGCCATCAAAGAACAATTTCCACGGTTTGATTCCTACGTAATGTGCCCCCTGGTCATTGGAAGTGTCTGGAACATCGACTATGAAATTTGCAATGACCTGTCCCTTTACGGAAGAAGTCGGAATATACTTGAGATCAAACTCAGTCAAAGCTAGCATCCATTTTCCGATACAACCTCGTAAGATAGGATAGGATAACATATACTTTACTAAATCAGTAGTTGCGAGCACCTGCACCGTTTTGGCTACCATATAACACTTAAGCTTCATGCACGCGTATAACAAAGACAAACACAACCTTTCGACCAAGCTGTATCGGGTTTCGATATCGATGAGTACTCTACTCAGATAGTAAATGGCATGTTCATTTCCTTGTTCATCATCCTGCGCGAGCATACATCCGATTGTGGATGTGGAAGCTACAACGTAAAGCTTCAAAGGTGCATCACGTCGCATAGTAGCCATGACAGGGGCGTGGCTCAAGTGTTGTTTAATAGATTTGAGCGCTTCTTGGTGAGCCTGAGTCCAAATGAAGTCGAACTCCATTTTTTACTTGACCAAGAGTGCAAACACACGTGTGCAACTGGAAAGATTCGAAATAAAACGACACAGGAAATTCACTTTACCTAAGAAAGATTGAGCGTCTCTCTTAGTCTTAGGAGGGGGCAAATCGAGGATTGCCTTAGCCTTATTTTGATCTATTACAATCCCTTTTTTATTAAAGGATTCATCTTCAGGCCTTTTCGACGCATTGTTAAGAAAGATTTTCGTAAATGCTCGATATGAGCATCAATGGTATTCGATTTAACAACGACGTCATCGATGTATACTTCTATGAAATGTCTGATGAATTCATGAAAAATAGTATTCATAGCCCGTTGATAGGTGGCTTCGGCATTCTTGAGTTCGAAAGGCATCATGACCCACTCATAAGTACCTAGGGCCCCAGGACATCGGAACGCTCTGTTTTGGAGACATCTTCCTCAGCAATAAATATTTGGTTATATCCTGAGTAACCATCCATGAAACTTAAAATCTCATTACCTGATGCTGAATCGACAAGCATGTCTGCTACGGGCATGTGATACTCGTCCTTTGGAGTAGCATTATTGAGATCCCGAAAATTTATACAAACTCTTAGCTTTCTATTTTTTTCATAACAGGCACAATATTTGAAACCCATAAGACATAACGTGCTGTGCGAATAAATTTTGCTTTCAGCAAGCGTTCGATTTCGTCTCTAATCTCGAGGTGAATCGACAGTGCAAAATGTCATGGGGTTTGCTTGACAGGGCGAAAGTGTGGTTTCAATGGTAATCGATGTTCAACCAAAGTACGAGCCAACCCTGGCATTTCATCATATTCCCAAGCGAAACATTCCTTTAACTCTACTAATAAATCTATTAAGGAAGTTCGAAAGTTTGGGGAGATATGTTTACTTATATATGTGGGCTGAAACAAAATATCGTCACCCAAATTAATCTCCTCCAAGGGATCTTGAGACTCGAAACCTCGATTAAGGTCACCATCCGTACTTTTTTTTGAAACCTAAGGATTCGAGATCATAAATACAATCCATCGAAAAATCAACATTATTTGCTGAAGATACAAAGCCTTCGTTGGGAGATTCTAAACTAGAAAAGGAAATACATGTAGCAGAATCATGTAAACTACCAGAATCGGACATAGCCAAATTCCCCTAGAATGGAAATTACATATTGAAGGTAAAGGAGTACTATCGATAGTAGCTATCGGACTAGTTCTAGAAACTACACTATTATTATCTAAGTAAGCAGAAATTATAGCATAATAATTCGAAACCTCAGGACCGGCTCCAAAGTCGCCATGCTGATGGGCCATCACTGAGGGCAATCCGAACCAGTTGGAGGTCGAGTGATTTGAGGGTAGTTCATCACCACTTGCAATCCTTCAGTAGTCATGAAACAACCGCAACAGTTGAAAAGGTTCAGCTCCCGATCAACTTTGATGGGCTTGATGGCTCTGTTATAAACCTTGAAGTCCACGTGCATCTGCTTGACATAAACACTATCGCCAGCGGCAATTCGATCCAAACTTCCATCTTCATGCAAGATGAGCATATATTGATGCAAGGTAGAAGGCACAGTGCCCACTCCATGAATCCAATCACGCCCCAATAGGGCATTATAACTGGCCTTGGAAGACACCACAACAAACATAGTCTTCCTTACACTCGAACCCACCTCGACCTCCAAACATACCAACCCTTTGGCTAGGGTTGACCGACCAGAATAATCAGTGATAGCAATATTGGTGGGAACAAGATCAAAGTCATCTTTGCCCACCTGTTGAGCATACGCTCAGGGAGTAAACTAATGGTTGCTCCGCCATCAACCAAGATTCGGTTGACCACCTTCCTATTTAGAAAGCCCTTAATGTAAAGGCATCAGATGGGCCTTTTGATATGTAGTAGGGACTTCAAAAGAAATAGTACCATGATCTTCAGCAAAAGTCATGGTGGTTTCTCAGGGACCTGGCTCAAAGTAATCACCCTCCAAATAGCTCTGAACTGGGCCATTAAGGGTAGCAGCAGTAAATTCGCTAGGGAGGATTGACACCACCCCAACCATCTCTTCATCCATGAAATCATGCTCGAAGTCGCTCAACATTATCTAAATCATCTTTAGGTGTCTCTTGGACCAGATTGATCAAAGGTTCTTCCCCCACTTTCTCCTTACCCTTACTAGAAGTGGGTAATATAGCAGAGGGCTTCCCTTCAGTTGGGAAAGCCAAACGATTTAGAGCTAAGGGTCAAGAGGGCCCAGAATTTGATGATGCCCCCTGGTGGGGCTTTCCTTGTTGTGGTCGACGACCCCTACCACGACCTTGGGTGTTGTTTCCACGCGGTCCACTGCGGGGCACCCCTATGCCTTCCTCGAGACGCCTCTCGTCGCGCAAGCGTGATGGCGATCAACTTCACCTAGCCACATGGCAGCCAAGTTCCGTTGTGGGCCAAAGGGCACAGGCTCAGACGGCCTGCGAGAGGTGGTGTTCTGTCGCACTTGCTCTTCTCTACAAGCTAGCTCCTTCTTCATCTTCTCTTTCTCGAAGATCTCAGCTGCTTCAGCATCAAACACAGCATTACATCGGGGACACATAGAAACATCCCGATCTTTCAACTTCTGTTGCATCAGAAAATCCAACTGTCCTTCACCAACTCTCGGAAAAACCTTCCGAACATTAGATTCAAAATCACCAAAAGATGTATCGAACTCGAAGGAGTGAAATCCAACCATGTTAACCCCCAGAAACTCGAGCTCAGTAAAGCTTGAATTAACCTCGAATGGGTCTGAATCAACCTTCATCTCAGGCTTAGGTTCCTCAAACTTTAGTCGTCCTACCATGATGGCTTCTTGGATCATATCCCTGAAACGAATACAATAATTAGTCGAATGGATAGTAGTTTGATGAAATTTACAAAAAGGTTTCCCTTTAAAATCTTTTGCAGACAAAAGTTTCGTGCCCTCGGGCAAAATAAGTTGTTTATCCTTTAAAAGTACATCAAAAATATGTTCCGATTTCGTTAAGTCGAAGCTATACTTCTTAACATTATTAGACGTGTTGTACTTAGGAATGTTAGCAACTTGTTTCAAAGTATTACAAACATAGGGTGGTCCTTTTTTCAATTCTGCCAAATCGACTTCAAACTCAAACTCAAACTCATCACTCGAGTGTCCAGCTTCAACATATGCAACTTCTTCCTTTCGAGCAAAGGGCATAAAGCTCTTGAATTTATTTTCGATGCGAAACTGCTGTTTTTTCTCTTTTAAAAGCTCGAGTTGCCTGACTCTCTAAGATAAGATAGCCAAGTCAGGGAGATGAACATTGACTAATTTCTTACGCAAACTGAAATCGAGGCCTTTCACCGCAATTCGGACAATCTCGTTTTTGGGGATTATGACGAAACATCGATTTCGTGCATTCTTAAATCGGATCAGATAGTCGTCGATGCTTTCATCCGATTCTCTTCTGATTGCAAAGAGATCAGTCAAATTCACCTTAAGCTCCCCCCGATAGAATTGACTATGAAAAGCCTCTTCGAGTTGGGACCAAGTGCGAATCAAACCAGGCCTAAGTTTCGCATACCAAGTGAATGCATTTTTGGTCAATGAGGATGGGAAGAACTTCATTTTTAAGTACTCATTGTTGGATACATTCCCAAGTTCTACTAAGTAGCTAGCAATGTGCTCCACGGTCGACTCACCATCCTCTCCATCAAACTTAGTAACTATTTTAGGGTTTTTTCCTCTCCAGGGACCTCTGCTGTATATATAGTTTCAGGGAAGGCAGAAGTAAAGTGTGGTCGACTAGCCAATATAATCCAACATCGATGCCAATTCGATTGACCATGTTTTCTACTATTTGCACGACTTGGCGCTGTGCCAATCTACCGCTAGTGCTTATATTATGAAGGACATGTTCTGCATTCTCACCCCTTCGGAGAAGCCGTATCTGTTCTGGAACTGGCATCTCATCATTTTCCAAATTATGCCCCAATTCACAGGTCTCCTCCATCATTCTGCCATTAGAAACATAAGGATCACTAACTATATCTTCATTACCTCCTAGGATATTGTCAAACCGTTTGGCCAGTTTTTCATACTTCGCATTGGTATCCGCAACAATGGGGTCTAATGTCAACAAGTTCCCTAAATCCAAATAGCTTTCTTCGATTAAATGTCGAACGGTTGCTGTCGACAAAGGGGGATTCGAACATGATGAAGCTATATTTCGATTCATATCAGAGAATCCCTGATTGTTTGTAATGGAGCCAAACTGAACTGTGTTCGAAACAGATCCTCACTGGTTTGATGGTATTGTAGCCGAAGTATAATTTAAAGGCATACCGTAGGGGCCCAGCCACCCGTCAGTTGAGAAGACACAAATGGTTGCTCGACTCTAGGACGCAGACCACGTCCATTACCATTGCCCCCTCCATTTGTTCCCGAAATCAAATTGCTCCCAGCAGTTGTGTTTGAGCGATTATCATCATGGACTTGCTTTTGTTCAAATTCAGTGTTTGAACGAGTACTCCCAACTGAAATTGAAAATGCCGCGGAACTCTGGGCGCTGGCAGTTGATGTGTTTGGTCCAATAGGGGCAATTGAGCCAGCAGAAACGGTTAACCCACTTGAATCAGAACCACCAGTATTGAGATGTGTTCCTGACATTACTATTCGACCACTACACAATCACATGCAATGTAAAAACTGGAAACATGCAAGTTTTCAAAAAAAATGGCTAACTTTAACCAAAAAAAAAACATTTAGAAAACGGTCCCACCGGGCGTGCCATTTTGTTTTACAGATTTTTAACCAATTTTGATTACGAAGAGGGAACCTGTATTTTGATCCATTCTAACGGTCTAGGAGCGGAATCCAACTCCTCAGAAAAGGGGTCTCATTTACAAACCAGAGTTATGTTAAAGTTTAGAAATAGAAATCGAACAGTAATGCAAAAGATGACTTAAATCCAGAGTAATACTTGGATCATTAAAAGAACCTTTCTCAAAATTTCGAAAGGGTAATGAGTTAAGAAAACTTGACGAACAATCCTTCATAGAAGTTCGAAGAATCGTTTTACAAGAGTAAATGTGAAGTACCTAAAATTTAAATGACTACAATGTAAATGACTTGTAATTGTAAAGTGCAAATGGAAATAAAGGATGGAAGGAAGTCCTACGAAGAAAATGACTTGAACACAATCAGGAAGTCTCTGGGATATGAGAATGTTGAAGTGTATCTCTGTTTGCAAGATTCCAACCTTGGTCTTAACGACAACCTTTCTTATTTATAGGCTTCAATATCCAATCCTCTTTCGACACCTGGCACCCGAACTTTGCAACTGCTCTTCCTGAAAGAAACTTCCCAACGGCTCTTTTCTTTTCGATCTTCTGTTATCTCGATCTGAGTGCGTTCCGATTTGATCATCTCTATGCCAACACTTAGACGAATTCAACAATTCTTGCATAACAACATCGACTTACTTCTCCTTCGATGGTGATCCATGTACTCTATTCCGAGTTGATTCTGACCTTCGACCCAAAATTTACGCTTTTTCAGCTAACAATAGGTTAGTTTGTTTATTTAATACTTATATTATATATATTGAAGTATAAATAAAAAATAGAAAAATTTAAGGACTAACCATTTTAATTTATATTCACCAATAATTTTTACTAGCAATCCCAATATCTTTAGTCTAATAATATTAGTCCAACACCATATTACTTGTTAACTACGTGAAAAAGTAATAAATTGTGTTGTTCCTATAATATAACTAAAAAAGAATATTTCGTATTTAGATATATTTACATAAAATCATAAATAAGCTTTTAAGAATAAAAAACAATTATTTTGATACGATAAATATGTTAATATTTTTCAAAATCAAATTACTATATATCATCATGCTAAATAAAAAATTATTTCAAATAAAATGATTTTTTTAAATAAATGCTAATTTAAGTTTAATTTGGATGTTTTGAACATGAATATTTATATTTGAAATTAAGTTATTATTAATCATGTTAAATTGCATATCTTTTAGCACCTACCACATTATTGTTTTGAATACTGCTTTTAACATTCAATCAGGTCGACGGAAATTTTACTTTAGAAACATTAATTTTTTATTGTTCACCATACTTGTACTTAGCTTGTACAAAATTTTCAATTTAATTTTTATATTTTTTGTTTCGGCAACTTTATTTATACATCTATTATGGCCAACTAAATCTAATCAAATTATTTATTTTCATGCTAAATAGAAGACATTTTCGGTGTCAACTATCATAAAAAATAGTATCGAAATAAACTTCTATTTGATATCAAAATATTCTTCTATTTGACATAAAATAAATTAGTTGAATTTGGTTGAACAAAATATGCGTATACCTAGAATTATTATTTTTGTTTTTTGTTTTAATTATGTCCCTGCATGTATCATATCAAATTTTGTAATTAAATTTTTAGTTACTGTGACAAAAGCGTTAAATATAATAAAATATTTCATTTTATGAAAATATATTATTGTACCATTTGAAGGGATATATTCGTTTTATTTAACGAAATATGTCATTATATTTACGTTTTTGTTTATAATTAAAACAAAATGACCTCATAGTTTATTTATAACTAGTGTTTGACCCATGCGATATACGGGCTTTATATTCTAATTTAACAGGGTAAATTAAATTAGAATATAGTAATTTATAAGATATAATTTGTCAAGTAGGATATAATATTGTTATTTTGATGATGTAATTAATATAATAAATAAAAATATTATCATGAAACCCAATTATAAATATATGATTTCTCCTCCCTTTCTCATTCTCTCTTCTCTCTCTCCCCTCTCTCTTGCTCTATCTCGTTTTCTCTCCCTCTCTTACTCTCTCCCTCGCTTATGTCCTATCTCACTCCCCCTCCCTCTCTTGATCTCCCCCTTCTTTCTTTCTCTTTTTTCTTCTCCCTCGCTCCCTCCCACTCTCTCCCCGTCTCCCACTCCTTTTCCGTCGCTTCCGTCTTATCTTACTCTCACTTTCTCTCTTGCTCTCTCGCTTCTCTCTTTCTCCTTCTATTTCTCCTCCCTGGTTTTCTCCCTTTCTCTCTCCCTCTTTCTTTCTCTTTATCTCATTCCTCATCTTTCTTTCTCTCTCCCTCGCTCTTTCCCTCTTTCTCCCTCTCTCTCTATCCCCCTCTCTCATCACTTTTTCTTCTCTCTCTTTGTCTCTCGCTCTCTCTGGCTTTCTTTTCCTCGCTTCTTCTTTCTTGATGCCCAAAATCCTTACGGAGTTTCGGACTCTCCACCGACAAGTGCACCGGATCGTATCAAGTAATAAAAAGTAAGTAGTGTATCGTTCCCACGGAAATTAATGGACTAAGCAATAATGACTAATCGGTTCTTTAATTAGACAAATTAAATATCAAAGTGTTAGTCACGTAGCACGGATACTCAAGAGGGGGGGTGAATTGAGTATCTCAATAACAATGAATATTTTTTGCGGAAACGTAAATATCTAAGAATAATGAACAACACAAGTGCTTGTACTAGTATTTTTCCAAGGGACTAAGTCAATTCCTAGCCACTTA
>JASCZI010061470.1:10038-20223 GCA_036250425.1 Stylosanthes scabra
TTTGTAGCATTCTGCCAGAGCCCCTACGCCTAGGCGTGGAGACTCACGCCTAGGCGTCCAGAACATTCTCCTAATTAATGTTGTATTCTTCATATAATTAACTTAAAATCATGTAAAATTGGTAAATATGTTAGAATATGTTAGTACATGTTTAATTATGATAAAACATAGGTACTTTGAGTATTCTATTATTAATTTACAGGAAAAATGAAGAAAAGGAAGCTTGGGAAGCAAAAGAATAGAGAAAACAAAGGAAGAGCAATCTGTTTTGGGCAGAATTTGTAATTTAATTTCCAATGGATTTGTATTTCATTTATCTCTTTTGTAAACCTATAAATAGATGGAAAACTTAACATTATTCATTATTACATACTTTTAGTTTCACATATCTTTCATTAAGTCCTAGAGGAGAATTCATTCTTAGTTTCTCTCTAGTTTTAGTTCTAGTTTTCTTTGAAGTTTCCATCAATTCTTGTAACTTTCATTTCTCATTTAGTGAAGAGGCAATTCAGTTTTCTACCTTCTTTTCTCTCAAGATTCTATCTTTTCCATACTTTCTTTGAAGTTCTTTGAATGTTCATCATTCAAGAACCATCTTCATAGCATTCATTCTTTCAAGATTCATAGTTTTTATGAGTTCAAGAACCATCTTCATCACTTTCTTTGAGTCGTTCATCATCATGAGTGGCTAAACTCTTTGAAGATTAAGGAGGAGGAGCTCTATTCTATCAAGCCAATGGATTAATCCAATAACATATCAAAATCTGCAAGTATCTATTATCATTCAAAGGATTCATCTTGTTCATCAGTTTAAGAATCAAAGGAAACCGAGAGGTATAATTGGTTCTTACTTTTGGTTTAATTTCTATACTAGTTCATGAGATTAAACATATTATTAAATGGTTTGTGCATTAGTCAAGAGATTGATGATTAAGTAGGTTAAAGAGAAACTAGATCGCTAAGAGATTAGGAATTAGTTATACTAGGATTCATGGTGAATTGATTAGTGATATACTTGCAGAAAAATAAATAGTAAATATTGGATTATGAAGTTGAGTTTGTGAATATCTCTGATTCCTTGATCTTGTTCCCTTTATTGAATCTTTCTTTGAGTACTTGAGTACATTTGCATAGTTAGTAGAATAATTGATTAAAGATTTGTATTCTTGCATGTTTCTTTCATGTTTTTGCATGATCTTTATGATTCTTTGATTGTTGTTTCATGTTTTCTTATTCGGTTTTATGTTAATCTTTGATTAATCACATTGATCTAATTAGAGAGTTACAAATTGGAAGTGTTGCTTAATGCCCCTTTTTCTCGTTGGGAATGATAACCCACTCACGTGGTATTACTTGGGATCCGATACACTTGTTGGAGTGTTGCGAATCGAAAGATTTTCCCCATCAATGAATGGTTTCTTTTGTTCATGGAGAAAAGATAGACCTTTGGCTGCTCCAACAGCAATGTTCATTCTTGTTGACCATGACAATGACGCCGAGTATCCTGCAATTTTAATAACCAAACACACCTATAATCAATTCCAATAAAATGCTCATAATAACAGCCAAACAAATAGCCAGTAATTGTTATTTAGTCAAGTTAAGTACTGACAAGTGAATGCACTAATTCTTCTTTGTCAAATATCCTAGTTCACTTAGCAATGCTTGCTCTGTTCCATCATTAGGATCTTTGCTCTTGAGAAATCCAATAAATGTAGAAAACAGCTTTGACCCACTACATACAAAAATACATTCATGTATTAGTCAATTGGAGGACATCTAATATATTCATCTTAATATTTAAGAACAAATAGCTGATAGAGTAAAAAGAAACATAATGAAGAGATAAATGAAACAGGCAGAAGAAAGAAAATGTTGCTAGGCTCTAATTTGCAGCACTATACTTTTTTTTTTCTCTTTACATATTCCAAGCCAAGTACATCAGGCACATAAGCTACATAATAATAGCATAAAAACATCTAGTAATAATTAGGAAATCTTGGAGATAGATGCATACGCTGTAGCTTTTTCAGGTGGGGTTACCAATGGTGGGCTAGGATACTTCTCTTCCAGAATTTGGGTGATGATATCTGAATCAGAAACCCACTTCTCATCAAGCTTTATGACAGGAACTTTACCGTTAGGATTCATTTTAAGGAACCTAAACCGGCAACACAGACAATTAGAAAAGGAACAACAACAACAACAACAAACTATTAAACCTTCCTTCTAAAATGGAAGAACTTAACCCAAAGAAATGGACCAGAAGATCACCATTCTCCCTTGTTGGTCAAATCTACGAACTTGGGGTCATAAGGCAGACGTTTATCCTCTAGTGTCAGCAATACCCTTTGGCAGAAGGGGCCTGAAGGACAATTCAAAGTGCAGTCACAAAGTGATTATAGGAACCTCAAGTTCAAAGGTCAAAAACAAACATAACTATTTTCCTCCCTTAAATGGAAGACACATGAATAATTATTGATTCCATTTACACTGAAACTAAAAGGAACTACATGATAATGCCCTAACTATTTTCTTTAAAGGCATCAACTTTCCATTGTAGTAAACACATTTTGAGAACTATGATAGAGCTAATTTCATCAAAATAATACAATTCCAAAGATGAAGTATCAGCAAAATTGAAAGAACTTGAACACAAACTCTACCAATAAAAAACAAGGAGGAAAGAAGCATTCAAGAAACCTCATATTACAATATCCTGATTCTCATGTTATCCAAAATCAAATTGCAGAAAAAGAAAATCAACAATGAAAACTACACTAACTCACTAACAAGTAAAATATACCTTGTTTCTCAATAATCAAATTAGGAACAATTGAAATTTCAAATACAAGAACAACAACAACAACACACCCACTTTTCAACAAGAAAACATCTCAATACACCCACTCAACACGCAAGCAGCAAAGCATTTTGGTTCAAGCAACAACAAAAGATAATTTCAAATGAAAATAAAGAAAGAAAATACACATGCAGAGAAAGAGAGAAAGGAAGATGGAGAAGAACTTTTTGAGGTAGGACGCTCTCGCTTCAGCGGAGACGGAAAGCAAGTTGTCGGCGTCAGAAACGGTAGCAGTTGCATCATCCATGGAGTAAAAAATTGCAAAATTAGAAACCCTAAACCTAACAAAAAAGCATAAATGCAGAAACGATTGAAAAACAAGCTTGTAATTTCAAGAATCAAAGAGTGAGATAGAGGGAGAACAAACCTTCATTGACGGTGAGAGTCAGTGAGTGAGAACGTAATTGAAGGCCGGCGAAGCTAAGGAATGAACAGAGTGACTGAGACGGTGAGTGATGGTGACGGTGAGTGGTGGTGACGGTGCGTTGTGGTGAGGGACGACGCTGGTTATGGAGACAAAATGACGGTGGTTAGTGGTTGAGAGAGATGGTTACGGTGAGTGGTGAGTGGTGGCCACAGTGAGTGGTTTCGCCAGAGTGAAGCTTCGAGAAGAGTGGGGTTTCTTTTCTCTGATGAGAGGCTAAGTATGTTGAATCTCACTTTGTGGCTAAGTGTTAATGTTAGAAGAGAAATCACTAACATGCGGGTTGCCCAAAATAATTTTTATTATTTTAGGGTTTTGACATTAGGCAGTGCTTTTGAAGCCGACCCAGTACTAAAAGATTTAGCATCACTTCAAAAGCGCTCCCTTTGCTCTTTTCGGAGACATTTTCTAAGCGATGCTAGAATGGTGATGCTTATTCTTCTAAATATTGGGCACTCTAAGAAAAGCGTTGCCTATTCTATGAATAGGCTACCTTTTTAAAGCGTTGCCTAAAATAAGTGTGGCCAAAAGGGTAAATTTCTTGTAGTGGATGTTATGCAGATATATACCTTAATGTTGATTGGCTAGATGAAGGGCAAGTATTGAAAAGCAAGATTAGAGAGGAACCGAGAGCCTTTTTAGCCCAAAACACTAAGAGCGAATAGAGCGAATACACGACCGGGAAAGGTTCTTAATCCTCGACTCTGTCATTTGTAACCTTTCATGCAGTGTAAGTCAATTATCATCTTGTGAACTTATCTAATTTGTGGGGTTAGCATTTACTGGAATGCTCTTGCCTGTTTCCTTGCACAGTTTTGACTCCTTCTGATTCTCGCAGTTATATTCTCAGCATAACACGTGTGTAGTCTTCACTCTAAACCGATTTAATTGGGCATGTGGACATGCCAAAGTTTAAGTGTGGGGAGGTTGATAAACCCATTTTTATGGTTATTTCTGTGCTATAAATCGGCAATTTATCAGCCTCTAACCACTTAAATACTTGCGAAACAAGCATGTTCGTGAATAATCGTTCCTAATGACTTAAAATGCAATCACCTGCTATTTTAGCCAATTTTCTTCTATGTATTCAACTGTTTCCCATTCCGCTCGATGCTTTGATTTGTTTGTGTAAGTGTTTCAGGGTTTAATAGGAAAAGACTAGAGCGAAATTGGCTAAAAAAGGCGCGAGGAATGAGGAAATCACGGAGAAAAGCTTGAAGGCCAATTTAGATGCATAGGCATATGCACCCATGGTGACATGTGTACGCATTGCCAAGACTTGGGCGTCATGTCTAAGCTGGGAACGCACCCTATGTGTACGCACCTAAAGCACCAGTGCGTACGCATAAGAGGCAGAATAGGAGACTATAAATAGAGGAAGACCACACCATTTTGAGAGAGCCCTTCATACACGATTTTCCTTAGTTTTTAGTTTCTTAGGATTCCCTTTTGTAAGCCACACTTGCTTTGATTTGTTTGTGCAAGTGTTTCAGTGTTTAATAGGATAAGACCGGAGCGGAAGTGGCTAAAAAGGGCGCGAGAAATGAGGAAATCACGAAGAAAAGCTTGAAGGCCAATTCAGATGCTTATGCATATGCACCCATGGTGTGCGTACGCATTGCCAAGACTTGGGCGTCATGTCTAAGCTGGGACTGGACCCTATGCGTACGCACCTAAAGCATCAGTGCGTACGCATCAGAGGCAGAATAGGAGTCTATAAATAGAGGAATACCACACGATTTTGAAAGAGCCCTTCATACACCATTTTCCTTAGTTTTTAGTTTCTTAGGATTCCCTTTTGTAAGCCACACCGGCCAAACATTTTACTGCTTTTCTGTTTAACTATTATACTGTTACTCTGTCTTGTCATTATCCTGCCCGTTTTATTTCTACTATCATGATATCTGTTATTAGTGAGTAGTGACCTTGTGTCTTGGCCATGGGATGAAGTGTGCGGATGACCTTAGCTGCTGATCCCTAAAGGCAATAGATGGGTGGAACGGGGCTAGTTCCGAGCTATCTTGCACCTTGTGACACCACTTTTTTAACTAAATTTGGCACGGTTCTCGTGATACTGGTTCGGAGCTATCTGCAACGAACTCCACTTTTTTTCCGAACCGGTCTCGGGGCTGCATCAAGGACCAAATTGGACTTTGCCATTTGAAATCATGTGTGACGCTTCAAGCTATACAGTAGGGGCAGCGCTGGCTTAGCGTGAAGGTAAACTGCCATTTGCAATAGCTTATGCCTCAAAAACTCTGGACCAGGCACAATCAAACTAGACTACCACTGAAAAAGAACTATTGGCCGTTGTCTTTGCTCTGGAAAAGTTTAGACCTTGTTGGGATCCAAGGTAATAGTGTACTCTGATCATGCTGCCCTGAAATATCTGCTAAAGAAGAAAGAATCTAAACCTAGGCTAATAAGATGAATTCCCTTATTACAAGAATTCGATGTTGAAATCAAAGATAGAAGTGGGTCCCAAAACTTTGTAGCCGACCATCTGAGTCGTCTGATCTTGAAAATACAAAAATAGACCCACTGCCTATTGACGATTCTTTCCCTTTAGATAGATTACATGCCCTCACAAGAAATCCACCTTGGTTTGCACATATCGCCAATTATTTAGTCACCCACACCTTCCCTCTAGATTTCTCAAAACAACAAAAAGATAAGCTGAAGAGTGATTCCAAATACTATATCTGGGATGACCCTTACTTATGGAAGCGTAGGGCTGATCAAATAATTCAGCGTTGTGTCCGAGAATCAGAATTCCAACCCATCTTGCATTTTGGCCACTCATCTGAAAGCAATGGTCATTTTGGCCCCCAAAGAACTGCGAGGAAGGTGTTGGAATGCGGGTTCTGGTGGTCGAGACTGTTCAAGGATGCTTACTAATTCTATCAAACTTGTCATCAATGCCAGAAGTTTAATTTGGGAACGCCTCCAAGAGAGATGAAATGCCACAACAGCCAATGCCTTTTTGTGATGTTTTTGAGGTTTGGGGCATTGATTTCATGGGGTCGTTCCCCAACTCTAATGGCTACATGTATATTCTGTTAATAGTAGATTATGTTTCTATGTGGGTAGAAGCTATCGCTACCCGCACTGATGTTGCTAGCACAGTTGTCTCTTTTGTAAGGAATAACATCATCTGCAGGTTTGGATCACCACGAGTAATCGTGAGTGATCAAGGAACTCATTTTTGTAACAGGAGGTTGGAAGCATTGATGAAAAAGTATGGAGTAATTCATAAGGTGTCAACGGCATACCACCCACAGACCAACGGACAACAGAAGTCTCCAATAGAGAAATAAAAAGAATTATGGAGAAGGTTGTAAACCCACAAAGGAAAGATTGGTGTTCAAGACTCAGTGGCGCTCTTTGGGCATACAGAACTGCCTATAAAATGCCCATTGGAATGAGCCCATTTAGAATAGTGTACGGAAAAGCCTATCACATTCCGGTGGAAATTGAGCACAAAGCATATTGGGCAGTAAAAGAGTGCAATATGGACGTCAATGAGGCAAGAAATGAGGGGAAACTCCAGCTTGAGGAACTAGAATGCATAAGGCTTGAGGCCTATGAAAACTCTAAACTTTATAAGGAGCAAGCCAAGGAATTTCATGACAAGAAACTAGCAAAGAAAGAGTTCAAAGTTGGTGATAGAGTTCTCCTCTACAACTCAAGACTGTGGTTCATGCCTGGGAAACTACGATCAAGATGGGAAGGACCATATGAAATCAAGACTATAATCCCATATGGCACAGTAAAGCTGGAAAAGGAGTCAAATGGATCTACATTCAAGGTCAATGGGCATCGGGTCAAGCTATATCATGAATTCTACAACGAAGGAGAATTGGACGTGATTTTATTAAAGGATGCATCTTTAGGGGTGGGATAGAGCAACTGGCAGAGAATGTCCAACTTAAGGATAATAAACAAAAGTCCTAGGTGGGAGATAACCCACCGTGGTAACAATTTCTGGCCCTAAACCTTATTGAAATTATGTATTTATACAATTGATTGAATGCTATATAACTGTTAAAACATAATTAGATAAGGTTAGTTTTAAAAAAAAGGTTGGGTATGTGTACGCACCCCCGTACTGTAGCTCCTTCGAAAAGGCGCCACTTTAGAGTCAGGTGCGTACGCACCGGTCATCTAATGCGTACGCACAAGCAGGTCTGCGGCGCCTGTTTAACAGCGTCCGTGGTCTATAAAAAGGGGGAATCACCCCCTTTCCCCCTCATAAGTCATCATTTTCATTCTTTCTCTCATTCCTTCTCTCTTTCATACTCTCTTTGAGCTTCCGCGATCTTCGAGAGATACGCACCGCTCCTCGCGTATATTTCGCTAACTACTCAACGACTAGTGAGTTCCTCCTTCCCCTTTCATCTTTTTAATGTTTAGAATAATTCTTAATTTAGGTAGTTATTAGGTTTAGTTAGAATAAGGTTAGAATAGTATACTCAAAACAGGATTAGAGTAGAGTTGTTAGAACTTAGGAATAGAAGACCCTTTTTCTTTATCATGCCTATTACTTGCCATACTGAAAATTGTCTGTTTGGTATCATAAATTAACTGACTGGGTTCTCTATGAATTCTTTGGGCATAATGTTATATTTTCGTTATGCTTTTATCTACTGTAAAGCTTGAATAGTAGAATTCTGTGATACACTCTTGCACTAAAATGTTATATAGCGTAACATTTATAATCCTCTTGATGTGTTGTACCTGTGCTATTACAATGCCTAATTTTATGCACACTTTCTTGGATTAGAGTGGCCAGAACAAAGCGTGTTGACAGAGTACCACTCCCTGCTCCCAAAACTCGCAGGGGTGGAGCTACTTCCCAAGAGGAGGCGCAGCGGGAAGCATCGCCTTTCTCTGAAGAGGTATTCAACAGTAGGGAACACTATGAGAATTCTAAGAAGGTGTTCCAAAGGAGTGTGGTCCATGAAAGGTGAATCTGATTCAGCCACCCGCCTCAAGATTTCATGAGGGAAAGGCTTGAAGAGTTAGGCTGGTTGTTTATGTATAATGAGTTGGACCACATCAACATCACTCTGGTCCGCAAATTTTACTCCAACTTTTCCTCAGTAAACCAGCAAACCATCTTCCTGTGAGGAAAATAGATTCCCTTTAATAAGAACTCTATCCATCAATTCTGTGAATCAATGTACCACCGCCGACAAGGGAACAGGACGCTTATGAGCAAACGCTGGCGGAAAAACAAGGGGACACACTTGACCTTACTCAGGTACTGACAACCATTGCCATGCCTGGCATGAGATGGGATTCCTACAATCCTAAGTCTGAGAGGGTTGACAATGCAATTCTCACTCCAGAAGCTAGACGTTGGCAGCAGATGATTGTCTGTAATATGTAGCCTGTCAAGCACCACACCACATTTAGTATGAACGTGGCATTACTTATCTTCACCTTGATGGTTGGCGGGCGTATCAACCTCGCTCGTATAATACGTGACTTCACGTATCATGCTGTTGTGGGTGCTAGTGATCAGCGATTACGCTTTCCACTGCTCATTAGCCACTGCCTTCGATGTCGTCCCATCTCTAGAAGATGAATACATGGACATCCCAGCAAGAGACCGTGACTGCCCATTTGGCGATTGGAGAGATGAGAAGAAAGCACGCAAAGGTGATATTGCGCAGCCACCACACTACAAGAAAAACCCCCTATTGCTACGCTTTTAAAGCGTGCTGAAAAGGGAGTGAAAAGCGCACCGGTTGTGCTTGGCCACGCTTTTTCACCAACCGGCATGCTTTTTGTGGGGTCACGTCTGTCAGCGTGGCGGTTGCTCTATCAGTACGCTTTTCAGCGTGACCCTAGGTCTGCATCAACCGCTACGCTTAAAAGAGAGCCAACATGTGGCCGCGTAACGCTTCTTTACATGAGATATGGCCACGCTTTCAAACGTAGCTACAAAGAACTATAGCCACGCTTTAACGAGTGTAGCTATGGCGAACTATGGCCACGCTTTATCGAGCGTGGCTATGAAGAACTATGGCCACGCTTTAACGAGCGTGGCTACGAAGAACTATGGCCACGCTTTAAAGTGTCTCCATTTTCAACCTAATGCCACGCTTTAAAACGTTTCTGTTTTCTGAATCTGCTGCCACGCTTTTCATGCGTGCTCAATAAGATAACCTGTAGAGAACAACAGCCATGCTTTTAAATGCTGTTTGATTTGGGACGCTTTTTAAGCGTAGCGATTGAGGGTGCATCCTTTTTTTAAAAAGCTGGCTATTCATTTTCACACCTGTTTTTATTACTCAGAATTTTGGACAGCCACAAAAAAAAAACCATAGAATTTCATACATATATATATATCAACCGAAAGTGTCTACAAAATATATACATGCCATTCATGAACAATTCCATAAAGTGTGAGATTGAGGTTCCAGAAGTCTAATTCCATAACTAGGTTCAATCTACTTCTCTACTCTAGCTAGCCTAATGACAAAATCTGGCCAGAACCAATTCCAGTTCCCAATGCAAGGAGCAGCAAAACAATTTTCAAGCAAAAAACAATATTACTTCATCAACTCCATATGTTGATCATTGGTGAGCTCCCTACAAAAAATTTAAAATCACACAGAGTTATATGTATTCCAATATTAATCAAGACAAGTAAGGAGAAGAAATACCACTGCATATTGGATGACAAAGAATAATTATTGAAAGGATGACAGTGACAATTCAAGTTTCATTCACCCTTAAATTTTCTTTTTCCCATGACCTTCTCATATTGTTCCACCAACATTAGAATTCCGAAATTCAAAAGGAATTCTAATTCAGAGATGTTCCAAAGCAAGTTATCAAAATGACACAACTACAAAATTCAAATTGGTCTACACAAATCAGCAACACA
>JASCZI010061472.1:0-15977 GCA_036250425.1 Stylosanthes scabra
GATTCGACTAAGTTTTTACGTTGGTTGTCGAAGGCCTAACACAACCCTCCTCCTTTATCCGGGCTTGGGACCGGCTATGTACCGCAGTAACATAGGCGGAGTTATGGTAGAGTTGAAATATAAATGAAAAATCAATGCGCGGGTAGGGCTAGGGTTGTGATTAAATCCTACCTTACCCTACCAATTGCCAGAACTAGATCATGGCACATACCATTTGTGTTTTCTTCAGATCTAACTCTACAGCCACAACAACAGAAGAATTAGACACCTTCGATTGTTCATAATGTTCTAATTTTTCGAAAAGACCATCACTGGTAGCCCTGATGTTGACCAAACTCGCTTTGGCTTCAGGATCATCTGTTGTTCTATTTTCTTGCCTTGCTCCAAGACTCGGGTTATTTGAGATATGGCCTCAGAGCATTTGGCAGTTTTTCAGTGCAAAGCCTCGAGACTTTCAGAAAAGGGTTTTAATATCTTGTCTCCGACTCTCAAGTAAAAAGATATCACAGGAGTAAACCTTGAAAATAAAGTCCTCAAGTTGGAAACCGAGGTTAGCTTTGGAAGAGGGAAAGTCTTTTTGAAGAAGAGTAGTGGCATTAATGAGTTCTGACTTGAGATGATCCTCGGTTGCGGGAATCTCTAAAGGAAGGCCTAGGTAATTCAAAATTTTTGCCGTTGCTGCAGCTAGGTTAGCATATGAAAAAGATTTAGGGGATCTTGCCTCGATAACTTTAAATTTGGCACTAATTTCTTGAGCGTTATCAGTATACCAACTTGAAGAAATAGCCTTCCCTCCAGTAGAATACACTTGTTGAGCTGCCAAAAGGATACTGCTCAAGTCAAAATCCAAGTCCTTAGTTCCAAACGATACAAGTGTTGATCGACTTTGACTCTGAGGCTGAGTTGGAATCAGAAAAGGTTGTGGACTCAACTTCCCAGGGGGAGACACACCTGGTTGATCGACTTCGACACCATTTCTCCCTTCGTCGTCTATATCAATGGGAGAACTTTCTAAATTGACGAATTTGGCCTTAAGTCTCCTAGACTGAAAGATTCAAAGAGGATTAGTTAATAAGGGAAATCAAAGTTCTATAAACAATAAAGATATATTGTTACCCTTAGAACTCGAGTGGTAGCCGAAATAGGAATGGTGGTAGATTTAGCTTCCGTTTTTGAGACCTTCTTGGGAGGTTGAGATGGACTTCTAAGAACATCCCTAACCTATCTCTTTCTTGAGTCCGGAGTTGGATCATTAGATTTCTTTTTTACTTTTGCCACGATTGTCCCTTTGAGACTTAGTCTGTCGAGGGCTTAAAGAAGGGCCATCTTCTGCCTCCCGACCCATAGCAGTTTTCTTGACCTCTGTAGAGACTATTCATGTGAGAAACAATAAATTGAAATATCATCAATAGGTGTACCCAAATTAAAATCAAGCTATTTCACCTCGAAGAAACTTTCGAATTATTGAAATTTAGTTAGGTATTCACCTTTGGTTTTTGTCGAGTCCAAGCTACTCTCCGCAGGAAGAATCATATTAGAAAACTCAGAATCAATGTGGTTCGTGTGTTCTGAAAAGTATTTGGACCACCAAGTAACAAACTCGAGAGTGCACAAATAGCATCTAGTAATCTTGGGCAAAGAGTCACGGTTGAACTGATTTTCGATTTTAACATGATTCTGATCTAGGATTTGCTCGAGTTTTGGAGATCATACACTTCATGATGAACTAATTGACTCCCAATCTCTAGTGAAGAAAGAGACGGTAGGGCTTGAGCCAACCCAAATTGACGAGCTACAAATTGAGGGGGGTATAAAACCACCTTCTTTCTTAAGGCAACAGTTAATTCACTAGGCAACCCTACTGGGAGTTGTTGAGCAGTTAAAATTCTTGACCAGAAGTCATCAAAAGCGCCTTGCTCACAAGGGTTGGGATGTGTAAATGAGTTAACAAAGGACAAGGGATTAACCTTCATGACTATTGGGTGAGTGAAGTATTGATTGTTTTCATCAGAGCAAATGTTCATGAAGAGGTCGAGGAATTGCTTTAAAGCTTCTGTTTGATAAATTCTTTGTTCTAGGCCAAGTAAGTCGAGCCAAACGAACACCACAATTCGAAGGATTCTCTTCCCCTTCGACAGGCTCTCTAGAAACCATCATGGGTTCGAAAACAGCTTTGAGCCAGAAATTAACCACCCAAAGAGGGCCAAAAGGGTTGACGGATTTACCATTCACTCTGATCTCACTGACCACTATAGAAAGGCTTTCGTAGAGTTGCGTGAGAATAAGGCTAGCAAGATCGATGTATTTCTTGTTATGAAGAATGTCATCCAAGATCAAGTAATTTGTTTTCTGCATAACAAGTGACTTAGCGCAAAAAACAAAAGCGTTTAACGAAACGAAAAGAAATGCTACATGTTCCAGGTCAGTAACATGTTCACCCTCTTTTCCCATATTGTTCTGGATAAAACCAAAAGCAGTGGCCCCGCTATAATCAAAAGGGTACTCATCGTCATTAATGTCAGGGCATTCAGAACCTGAACTGAAACCCTCACCGTCTGCAGGTAATCCAGTCAAGGCATAGATCTCTAACAGGGTTGGACCCATCATACCATAGGGAAAGTAGAAATTATTAGTCGAATGGCACCAAAAGTATAAACATGCAGATATCATAAGAGCGGTATAGGTCAAGTCTTCGCAGTCTAACTTAAGGGCTTGAGTTATATCTAAATAAGACCATTGATCAGCATAGGAGGGTGCCAACCTCTGCATCCATGCTTTAAAGGAAGGAACCGATTCTTTGGGAGGAGCTGTTGTGAGAATCTTTTTTGCGAAGTAAGAAGCTTTTACATTCTTCTTTCCAAATATCAGAGGCAAGTGCTCAGAAGGAACAGGGAAGAAAGATTTGATTGAATTGAGCTTTTTCAAAGAAACAATAGGTCCTAAGAAAGAGGAAACAACAAAATCAATCTTGAAAGGGAGAAATTAAAGACCTAGCTTTGCCATAATGCCGATGATTCAGTTAAAGGATCGGGCGCTCTGAGAACACCATTATGATTAAAGAAGGTCTCTTGTGAGGCTACCATTATAGAAGTGGTAGCTAAGTTCTCCTTCTTCTCCTTCTTCTTCGAAGCGTTCCTAGCAGATGGAAGATAAGACAAAGCCTTTGGGACCAACGTAAGAGAAATTGATTGTTAAGGCTAGGATTTGTCAGTTTCTTTGGTTGAGGTCCGGGAGGTATTTGGGGAAGCCATGGGTAAAATTTTTTGAGAATTTTAGAGGGAAGATTAAAAGAATTTCAAGAAACAAGAGGAAGAGCAAAGGTTTAGAAAAGTGAAAAGGAGAGTAACTTTTTCCTCCTTTGATAATAATAGGATTGATATGACAGTTCTGAAAATGAGGAAGTTATGCAACAGAAGGTGTAACACCTTTTTGAATTTATGCTTTTTCAAATTTCAAAATCAAATCTTTTAAAACTTTAATATTTTTTTTCAAAATGATTAAAGTTTTAAGGGGCAATTTGTTGGATCTAAGTGTGAATTTCGATCCAAGTAACAAGTATGAAGCCTTTTGACGTCGGGATCTGTCCAAGCTTTTCCGATACATGTTGAGGTTATGGTCGATGTTGAAAATATGAGTGTTATCACTAAGTTATGGATCAAGCTCAACTACTCAAGAGAGATGAGAGTTATTGGGCTTATCGACAAGTTGGGTAAAATGATGAAAAGGTCGAATGACATACTTCGATCCTATCTAAAGAAGTAACCGCTACAGAATGTGGGTAGCTCCAGCTGCAAGGATAGCAGAAAACGTGGTTCCGCGACTTCAGGACTAAGAAGCCACGTCGAACGTGGGCGAATCCACAGCAAATGAGCTAAGTATCATGCCTATAAATAGAAGACGTCTATACACTTGAAGGCATCACTCTCAGCTTTCTCACTACCACAAAAGCTCTGACGAATTCCCCAGTCTCCTCAGACGCCAACGGAAACAATGGAGTGAATGTGCAGAACGTAAGTATAGTTCTGGGAGTATCATTTCCCTTTCTATTCATTTTAATTCTAGTTTTCTGTGCGTTCTTTTATGCTTTCTTTTGTAGTTCAATCAACTTCAATTCATGCTCTTTTTCTTTATTTCATTCAAGTAATTTCATTTCTCTTGCTTAAGTTTTACTTGTGATTCTCTAGTTCAGCCATAGTTGTCTTCATTATTGTTTTGTCATTTTTTTTGTACTTCGATTAATACAGTTGCAATTAATAAAGTTATATTTTTATTGCAAGTTCACAATACTTTTTTTGGTTGTGCAAAGTGTTCGAATCTTACCTATTAAATAGGATTCGTATCTCGCTTCTCGACATGAAATTATGGTACTCTGCTCCTTCTTCGATTCTGTCGAAAAAGTTGAACGAAACACATTGTAATTAGATTTTATTCAAATAAATGAAATAAGTGTGATTTGTATTGTATTGATTTGAATTTAGCTTTAGAAATACTATTTGTACATCAAATACCATTAATGTTAGTATAAAAATAAAATTATTATTAATTAATTATGTATTTTGATTATATTTTAGAAACCAAAAAAAAATACATGAAGTGCATCTTATATGTCTATTAAATAATAAAGTGGACCTATCAATAAAGTGGACCTACATGAACTGCAGCAAAGAATCGTTTCTCCCCTCCAGCGATTTTGTAAGAAGTTTGTGCACCTACAAAATCGCGAAACCCCTACGACGATTTTATTAGGATAAAAACAACGGCCGCCGCTTCCTCCCCTTCATTTCCACCATCAGCAACAATTTTTTTTCTTTCTTCTTCCTTGTGGTCTCTTTGGCGCTGCAAGTAGGGAAAGGGAGGAAAGTTTGCTTTTGAAGGAAAAAACAAAAGAAAAATCATGGTGGAGCACGTACAAGTGGAGAGGGATGCTGTGGATCAGCTTTATCGACTAGACAGAGTTGCACATGTAGCTATTAGCATCAATGATAAGGTTGGTTCTTTTTTATTTTTATTTCTTAATAATATAATAATTTGATTGGTGGAATATTGATTTCTGGGCATGAATTGTAGTTTAAATTAGTTTTAATAATTTTTTTTAGTATGTTGACATGTAGGCTATTAGTACTATGTTGTTTTTTTGGTTTGATTATTATAGTTTAAAATAGTTTTAATAGTTTTTTTTTAAGTATGTTGGCATGTAGGCTATTAGTATTATGTTGTTTTTTTTTTACGATTATTGTAGTTTAAAATAATTTTAATATTTTTTTAAGTATGTTAGCATGTAGGCTATTAGCACTATATTTTTTTTTTAATGATTATTGTAGTGGAATATGGCATGGTGATAGTAAAACACGGTCTACCATTTTTATTTGTTAATATTTTTAAAATTTAAATTTTTTTTGTTAGTTTTTTTATCTTTCCAACTATATTGTTGTGAAAAGAACTGAACCGCTAAATAAATAAATATGAAATAATTAAAAGAGCACATAATTTTGGTTAGTATTTACAATAGTAAACATAAAATATTTTGATTTATATGACTATATTTTGTTAATATTTGAAAGATGTCAATTATACTCTTGTATCTAAATATGAAAGTAGATTTGAATACAAAGAATAAAATGGAAATAATTTAATTTAATTTTAGCTTTTTCTTGATATATCAAAGTTGCATTTTATGTTGTGTATGTGTGTTTTGCAGTCTGTTCAGTGCATCACCAGTATTAGGAGGCAACAAAAATGTGACTGGAGAGGTGCTAAGAAATGTGACACTTCCACCTCATGGTGGGAATGTCCAAAAGAATCTGTGGAAATAGATTATGGACTCATCCACCTCATCCCCAACCTTGACCAGAGACGTGTTGAGAAATGTGACACTTACCGGCATCGTCAAATGTAACCCTAACTCCCACGTTGGCAGCTTCGCGAAGGATTCCTCTCAATCCTCGTAGATGGAAGCAACATCCTTCTGTTTCGCCATCCATGTCTTCCTATAACTTGGCCTATATCCAAAATTCCCTTCAATTGCATTCTGAAGAACTTTGATTGTAACGGCGACGTCAGCACGGACCATGGGCATTATGAAGGCACATATCACGTGATAGTCGAGCTGACGGTGGTCGCTAGAAACCTCGGTTGCCAAGCAGGGCAACACGAATTAACCACCCACAGCCTCTCCCAAAATTCTTACACCTTGCGTGACACTTCACATGATCGAATTCCTTCACATTATACTCAACCCCACGACGAATGCTATAACTCTTTACGCTGAGTATAGCGTTTTCCTTCGTTTGGAATATCTATCCGATCTCAGACTCATTTGGCATCAGCCATCGAGCCCCCACCACCGAACCCAGCTGCTACATCATTCTCTTCATGTGTTGGTGCAATGGCTTCCAAGTCCAATAAAGAGAAGTGTTCCGAGTATTAATGTGACCCAGCACTAGCATGTTCACGGCGTGGAACTGGAATGTTTTGGTCGTCGTCGTCACTACCATCAGCAATCAACTCTGGTTCATCTTCTTCTTCATATCGTGCAATGCCTCTTCAACCCCTTCTGGCTCGTTGATTTGAACTCCCGTAAGGTGGGTGTGTGCATTATTGACCACTGCCGTTACTAGCTCACCAAATGTGTGGTTATACTCCAAATCACATTCATAGTCATCTTCGCGATGCAGGTCAACAGCGAAGTAAGGAGATGCAACAGACGGTGGAATAACTGGTACAACTGGGACAACGGGAGCCGAACTCGATGCGCACCCAATGTGAACAGATGGGGGATTCGGGTTGGATCCCCCGGAGCTAGCAATGATGTCCTCCAACTTCGCAAATAGCTCAGTCATCCTAACCTCCGAAAAATCTTTCTGGCAGTGGAATATTACTTCCAAGTCGGCGTCTGTCTGAACGACAAAGAAGCCATACTTCACATGTTCGAAAACAACAGCAACAGGGGCCCTGTAGAATAACTTCGAGATGCGTTTTGACCCAACGACTCCAAGCTTCTGCAGTATCGTGTTTTGCAACTCAGCAAGTGTCGTTGACGAACGTATAAAAACACTAATAGGTTCTTCGCTGCTAAATCTAATCCCAACTTTCGAATTTTTTTTAATCTTTCCGGTGTGGTGAACAAGAGCCAAAAAGCTCTTTTCTTCACTCATTTTGCAAGACACACCAACTCAACCACACCATTCAGACCCTCAACTTTAAGGCTAGCACAAGACCTTTGTTGAACCATGGGTGCCCATATTTATAGGCAATATTGTCCTTAAGGATCGTTGCAGGGGTGCAGCATTTTTTCTTGCGTGAAACTCGTTGAAGGGTGCAACGATTATTGAGTGTTACCCTACAAAATCGTTGCTGGGGTGGCACGATTTTTATGTGTCAGAAATCACAACACTAAAACGTTGGAGGAGTGCAGCGATTTCTATGGTTTTTCAGAATCGTTTCATCCCGAACAACGATTTACATATTGATTTCTACACAAAAAAGTGACCGTTTATACATTTGTATAATCGAGTAAAATTGATGATATTTTATTCTTTAAGTGAATTGCCCCAATCTTAAATTACTAATAATAAACTCTAAATCCTAAATCTTAAAAGTATTTATCGTGTAAAATTTGTCAAAATTTTAAATATTTTAAAATATTTTTGCTGTTTGAATTTTCAGAGTTATTTTTCGATTCGAAAATCATTCATAGTTATTTTTTTATAATTCACTCTAATAAGTAATAATAAATTAAATATCTTGATCCGTTGACCAATGGTAATAAAAACCTTTGTAACTTTGTTGGGAGATCTCTCTCCCCTTCATAGGACTTCAGTTGGATCGAGTTAGCAACTTGAATTTCATTTTTAAAAAATTACTTGAATTTCAAATAATAAAACGCAGATATTATTAAATATTAATTGACTAGTTGAGTTCTTAGTAATAAAACGAATATGCTAATAGTTCAATGGGGTGGGGGGGAATTAGAAACATTCATCTCATGATTGTTTGAGTAAATTATTACAATCAAGGATATTTATTTTCTTTAGTTAATTAACTAACTTCACCTAAGAAAACTATTTACAAAAGAATATGCAGGGTCTTGCAAACAATTTCAAATTTCAAATTGCTACAAACCCCCAACAAATGAAGTAGGTGACGCTAGCATGCTTAAACTAATAATGCCTTCACAATTTATGAAGCACACACTAGATGCATACATTAACATTATTGAATCACTTAATATTTTTATTTGCTTTATTTTTTAAAAAAATAGCATATTGTGTAGAGTGAAGATTGTTAAAGTCCAAACTTTGACTACAAGTCAACATTTTTGCTAGGCTTTCTGAACAGAATTCCTCAGCAAGGATATTACTTCAGCTGGCTCAGAGGCTCCAAAAACTGAACTTCCTGCAACAATACAGTTTGCGCCTGCGGACGCGGCCATGTCTATGGTTGAAGGCCCTAAACCACCATCAACCTGAAATTTTTTCATCGTCTTCACAAAAACATACAATTCATGTAGAAAGGAATTTTTTGGTCTGAAAGATATATGAGTTAAAAGTTAAAGCATGCATATTTTACAGAGGAAACAAATACAAATATAGGTTTGATCACCATTTTTCTTTGCAAAACAATAAAAGTAGAAATAACTGAAAACTAAAAACATATTCAAGAAATCTTTTCAAAAATATACTTGATAATAATTAGAGGGGAAAAAATCTATCTGTCTAGTGTGCCCAAAACATGTACACAAACAATATTATCTGATAATATGAGGGAAAAGTTAAATACAAGACAATGTATCAAGATACCTCTATGTCAAGAGATGGATACCTCTTTCTCAGTATGCGTACCTGATTAAAAGTTCAAAGATATAAAAAGAAATTAACAAAAAATAAGTTGAATAATAATAAAAAAAAATTGTCAGCCATAACATATGAATTACTAACATAAGCGTAATATTATTACCTTGTCCATCATCTCTGGGATAAACTTTTGTCCCCCAAATCCAGGCTCTACAGTCATCACAAGAACCATTTCCACTGGTTTTTCAGCTTCAACCTGAGAATGAAATAAATAGAAAAATAGAAGGAATAAAAGAGGAAAGAACAGCAACACATTCTTAATAATAATAATATCCTATATTGAGTAGAGACCATAATTACTTGGAACACAATACGTTCCGGTACAGGAACAAGTACATGATACGCCACACGTAAAATATTTTACATGAAAAGTATACATTTAATGTTCCAGTACATGGATGAATGGTGGATTGGTATGCAGCGCGCTACCTAATCGGTGAATTCATGAAACTATGTTTAGGACCTTGTCCATTCCCAGTAAGTTGTTGCACACAGTTCAGGAAAATCTCAAAAAGATAATGAACTAATGATGCTAATAAAACCCTCGAGACGACTACAAGGTGGAAGCGTACCAGAGGATAAACCTCTCCAATGGGTGTCCCTGGATTCAATGCTACACCAGGCCTCATGCCCTGTGACTTTATGCTTTCAATAAGTTCTTGCCAGTTATCTGTGTAAATAAGAAACACCAATTAGAATGCCAAAAAAGTAAACATTATATGAAGATGCAGACCCACCTTTAGACGTCTCTACATGAAACGTAAAACCAGAAGCACCGGCTTTCCCCAAAGCTTCAACATAATCTAGGGATTTGTAACCATCATGTGACAGTCCAAATATGCCCTGCAAAGGGATAATGAAAAATTATTTAATTGCAAAATGCAAAGTGCAAAGAAGTGTATCATGCTAAGAGGCAAATACAAATTTTCTACATGAAAAATATTTAGACAAAAATAGATATTACGATGTGTGCTTTCTCAAACTTTCGATGACGGGAGCACCAATGGTTAAATTGGGGACAAATTGCCTGCACAGAATAGAGGAAGAAATTGAAAAGAACAGAGTGAGATGATTCTAAACACATCCATAGCGACCGACTCAGGTTGAAAAGTTTCATCCCATTATGAAAAGAATTAGAATCATAAAGATGCTGTAACCTAAGATTTTATGATTCACATCTTAGCAGCTAGTAACTTAGATATTAATTGTCCAAGCTCTTTGTGAATTTTTCCTAATTTCCTTCCGTTAGATGATCATCTAATACATCTTGCGTCACTTTTATATTGTAGGAACTTTAAAATAGAGAATGCAGCATTGATTAGAAACAAAAAAACATAGAGGAACCTATTTGAAATCTGGATGTTGTATTGATCATTCTCTTTTTCGACCTAGTTGAACCATGGGCATCGCCATCTAGATCCTATCATCAAAAAACCCGAATAACTTAACATGACTGATGAAGTCCCATAAAAGGGGTAGAGGTTTCCCACCGACAACTTTTTCGACTTTCAGAATTTGAATTGTGACCACTAGTTAAGCGACCATGGTAGTTATCACCTAGAAAAATCCCGCATTGTGTTGCATTGATATTGTTATTCCTGTTATTGAACTTGAAAGGAAGATCTACTTTCTCTGTGTTGATAGAAAAACCTTAATAATGATAATTTGGTGAATAACTACACTCAATTAGATACAATGAAACAAAAATTCATACCCCTATAGCTATAATTCCACTAAGTACTTTATTTGAATGAAGTGAGATAATTACTATTCAATGCTAAACCCAAACGCCAAGCTACAAAAAATATGAGAATTTACACTTAACTCATCTTCACTCTCTTGAAAGAATGACAAAGAAAAAGAAGAGAGAAACAAAGAATATATATGATATCTAAAATTCTTATATCTAATCAATCTTCACATGTATATATACAAGTACAATGTAGATATCAATATATCAAATGGAGCAACTATGTAGATAAAACTTGATGATAACACTGAATGCCAAAACCATTTTTGCGTTCTCAAGACTTAGAGACACTCAATAATAACAATTATGTGAATAATTGAACTAAACAAGAAAAGCATAAGGAAATTAAAAACTGAAACTTAAAGCCCAGTAGTCAATAGGGACCTTAAGATTCAGGAGAAAGATAGCAGCATAAGCAAAAGCAAAAGACACCTTACCCATCCTGAAAAAAAAAACGAAACAAATTTTGAGGAAGCACAATCACGTACAAAACATAATACACAATCTCATCAATTCTCTACACACCGTAATACGAATTAAACTTTTTTCCCCATCCACCAAAGGAAACTAAACTTCTCATTGAACCTAAATCTAAATGATTATACTAAATGATCCACATATAGTAAGGAATAAATCACAACATGACTATACTAAATGATTATATACAATAACAACAAAGCTTCATCCCATATTCTCATAAAAAATATCTGCACCAAATCCATTTACATTTAGTTCACTTTTGATAGGCTCGGTTTGAATGTTCTACCCATATCCACAAGGATACTATAATACGATCCACTCTCCTAATTGGATACTCTTTATCTTTTCCAAACAAGATTTTACGATCTTTTTAATAATAGGTGCTACTCAAACTTTTCCTTTTCGTTGTCATTCCTTATTTTGTTCATTCTAATAATAAATATCACTCATCCATGCAAACATCATCATGTCTCTCACACTAACCTTGTGTTCTTGTTCACTCTTTTGCCCATATTCTAAGAGCTTTCCTCCTACAAAATTAGGTTATTTTCATGCTAGATTTTATATTGTGATGATCCATGCATAATAAGAATCAACCAATAACATAACTATCATCTATGTTAGTACAAGAAACTAAGAGAAATTATTCACAAATATGAAATATCTATATTGCTATGATATGATTGTGAATTGATAGCCAGAATCCTGAAAGTTGTGACATATAAAGTTAAATTACACCATACTAAGGTTACAATAACAATAACAACTATGAATAAAAGGGGGCAAAGGAAGGTAAAGAAATAACTGAATTGAATTGAATTGAATTATTAGAAGGTGAAGGGAGTAGGGAGGAGTACCATGATATCCATGTGGAGCCAATCGGCGCCGGAATCGAGAATGCGGTGAGCCTCCGACGACAAATTGGCGAAGTCAGAGGACAACATCGAAGGAGCGATATTTGGCATCACTCCCATCTTTTTTTTTTCAGTTTAATTTTTTTGGGGGCCAATAGTTAGAATAATCCAAAGACTGCTTAAAAGGAACTAAAAAAAATATTCACCTATGTGGCATTTGGAGAGTCACATTGGCCCTAAAATTTATTTGGGGTTGTGAATTAAACTCCAAAATTCAAATGGTATTAAATTCGTCCAATTTTATTATTGTGACTTATGTTGGCTTTTTTCAATTTTCATTAAAAAATTATTGATATGGCCCTTAATTATTTATGCTGGACTCTAATGAAACGAGGTCGTGATCTATGCGTACCAGCACAATACCAACATGTTGACGTTAAAGGGTGAAGGATATTAAAATTTATCTGACACAACACATTAAAAAATATATTTTAACTTCCTTTATCCTCAAACATTAGCATTTTGATATTATGCTGATAGAAATAGATCACAACGTCATTTTATTAGAGTCCAACATTGACAATTAATGGTCATGTCAACGATTTTTAAACGGAAATCCACAAAAGGGCCAATGTAAGTCACGACAGTAAAAGTGGGGGCCAACTTGATGCAATTGAATTTCGATGGCAAATTTGATCATAACCCCAAATTTTAGGGGTCAATCTGATATTTAACTAGGCATCTGGATCAAGCTCCTCGAATTTGCTAATGACTTCAGAGAAAAAAATAATGCGCTAATCACTTTTAAATTTAAATAGTGAAACTCAAAAATAAAATATTATTTCAATTTTGCTACATGTACACGTATACACATCGTACACATATACACATCATACACATGAAACTCCCCAAGTTGCATCTTAGGCGCGTGTAATACACGGATTAAAAAACATCCGCTTCAACGCGCCTCTCTCTCCAAACGTCCCCACCCACTTTTCGATTACCATTTGATTCAAAAAAGAAACCCTAAAATTCACGGAAACACCCACAAATTCACGGAAACTGTCACCCACAACCCACAAATTTCTCCATTCCCCCACTTCTCCCTCATTCGAAACTCCATAAACGAGCAGAAATTGAAGGAGTCTAATCACAAAGACGAGTCGACACTAACTGCATTCTCCCGACTTACACACTGAGCAGAATCTGATCAAGCAGAGTTTCAATCCTATTCGAACTTCAAAGGTAAATTGCTAGACATTTTTTACTTCTCAAATTAGGGTTATGTTTTAGGGGTTTTGATCATTTTTTTGCAATCCGATTATTTGAGAATCTTGTTTTGGGAGTTTTAGGGTTTTACTAGAAGTGGTTCATAAAGTTCTGCTGAAAATGGTTAAAACTTTCTGTTCAAATTTGTTTATGATTCCTGTTTGAAAGTGTTGAAAGTTGATTTGTGTGGTTCTGCTCTTATTGGTTGGGGATTTTAATATTCTGCTTATTTTAATGAGTTATATGTTCATATTCTGCTTTGGATGTGAGTGTTGGTGTTTAAAATACACCAAGTTGCTTATTTAGTGGGTTTGGGATTAGGTATGTAGCATTCTGTTCAAGATTAGTTAAGGATCCTATTGAATGTACTGTTTAAAAATTCTGCTCATAATGCGTAATGGTTTCTGCTGAAAAAACGGACTTGCATGCTTAATTCGGTTTTGGATATGAACATTTGTGATCCTTGAATAGTGAATAGCAAGAGGTTGTTTTCTGCTCACTTTGGCATGAAAATTCTGCTAAAAACTGTACATGCGTTCTTATTATGCTTTGAGTATGAGTTTTTTAGATCATTGAAATGTTTATGATCATTTGCTTAGGATTTTGCTCAGTCTGATTATAAAATTCTGCAAAAAAATAGACTTGCTTTATCTGTTCTGACTCTAATTCTGCAAAAAAAAATAGACTTGCTTGATTTATTTGATTTCGGAAATGAGTTTTTGTGATAATTGGATGATAAATGCTAATTGCATTGTATTCTGCTCAATTAGATTCAGTAAATCTGCTCAATTAACGGACTTGAATGCTTGATTTAGTTTTGGATATGGATCTTTGGATATTGTATGATACGTTGTTTATACTCTGCTCAATTTGGTTCAATAATTCTGCTAAAAAATGGACTTGCTTGATTTATTTGATTTCGAAAATGAGTTTTGTGATAATTGGATGATGAATGCTAATTGCATTGTTTTCTGCTCAATTAGAGTCATTAATTCTGCTTAATTAACGGACTTGAATGCTTGATTTCAAAACCCTATGATCCTGCTTGTATGTGTTCGAGTTGTTAATGATGAGTTGCTCGAGTTATGCTAATTTTGATTCAATAATTCTGCTCAATTTTAGACGTGCATGCTCTAATTTAATGATGATGTTCTGTATATATTAAGTGGATGATTCGTGATGTTCTGCTCATTTTTGTTCTGTATATATTCTGCTCAGAAATGGTGATCTTTGTATGGTGAATGATAAATTGTAAGTTTCATGCTCAATTAAACTAAAAAAGCCTGCTCAAAAAAAGTTTTGCATTGTTATTTCTTAATCTGTCCATATTTATCTTTGAATTTGACTCAAATATAGTTGTTACTCCTTGTTTTTTAGCAGAATAGCAAACACTTTTGAGCAGAACTTATAAATTTATAATTTTTTTTTTGAGCAGCATTCTGAATAACGTTGAGCAGAAGTTTTAAAATATGAAGTTGGTTGTTTCTTGTCAGGGTAACTTGATAAATCAGCTTTTGGAGAGAGCGGAATTTGTATCACTCCTTGCCAAAGCAACAAAGAAAAAACTAGCGCAAATATCTTGGTACCCTAGATATGTTCAAATCCATAAACAACCAAATTCGTAAGAGTTTAATGTATTGTTATTTAAATCCGTTGCAAAATACGGTTTGAAGTTGTGCTTCGTGTGGCATAATTGTAATGTCCAACATAATTCAATACAACAGGTATGATTGTGGGACCTTTGTCATGAAGTGGATGGAGCTATTAGACCCAACAAAGCTCGATGGCTACAAGAAATATGATATTGAAGATTGGACATCCGTAAGTCCAATAACAATTCGTGTATTAGTTTCTCATTGATTAATAATTGTTGCTAAATATATGGTTCATAATGCAGGAGCAACTTCAAGATTTCAGGAATGAGATGATAAGCGAAATCCTCCTTGGCAAAAGCAACAAACTCAGTCAAAAAGCACTAGAGGAGGCATTAGGGATAACCATCCATAGACCTTCGGCTGCACTGCAAAGCCCATATGTTCAATTGAATACAGAAGAACTGAACAAGCTTAACTGATATTTTAAGTTGTCAAACATTTTTATCTTGTGTTGGATTTTTGGATGTTAGGATAGATTTGAACAAGCTTAAGACTAATTGTTATTTGGTAACGCTGATTGGCATCATATTTTGAGAGCAGAAATTTAAATAGATTTGATTAAAATACAAAATTACTGAGCAGAATTTTACTAATGAACTGTGCAGAATTTTTTAGCAGAAATTTAAAAAATGAGCAGAATTTATAAAAGAAATGAGCAGAACAGTGTTGATGTCAATGAATATCTATTTTTCAGCAACAACGATCAGCATGATTCTCAATCAAAATTTTCATCAAAATTTACAAACTTTAGCAGACTTACAAAAAATAAAACTGAGCAACATTGTGACCCTTGAATTATGATTGCCAAAGTTATGTTCATATAGACAAACATTGAATGATATAAAAATGAAAAAATTAAAAAATGAGCAGAATTTATAAAAGAAATGAGCAGAACAGTGTTGATGTCAATGAACATCTATTTTCACCAACAACGATCAGCATGATTGTCAATCAAACATTAACCTCAGACAAAGCTTTCCTTTTCTTCTTGTTGGATGAACTCGCAATTTATTTTTCCAAAGTAGAACCCAACCTTTTCCTTGGACGCCCTCTTGATCTAACATGTGTTGGGCTTTGCAAATCATCCATCCCATCCAAGGAACCCTCATGATGTGTT
>JASCZI010061473.1:0-13832 GCA_036250425.1 Stylosanthes scabra
TCAAGTTTGTTTGATTGATCAATTAATAACAATAATTCACCAAGATTATCACAATAATTAAGAGAAATTGAAGCTAAAAACAACCCAAGATGCACACGCATCAATGATCATTCAAGCACAAGGGATCAACCCCTTAATTCACAATATTCTCATTCATCATAAAACTGGTTCCCAGAAACCGTTGGCCGGAAATAAATCTCAAATGGTGGCCGACCTCGCCGGACCACTCGTGACTCAGTTGAACCGATCGGTCCAACTAATTTGAATTCGGTTTAACCCAAACCCGATCTAACTACCTCAATCTGTTTCAAGAGAACAAACTCAATTCATCATCGAATTCGTCCCCAAAAGAGCCAAACCGATCCAAATCAAGCCAAACCGGTCTAACCATCACAAAAAAACTGATTTATATTAAATTTAGGACTTTAACTCCTATTGATACTAATATTTTATTTAACATTCCAAGCGTTACTAAAATCCTCTCAAAAAGTAATTTATTTTACTCTATTTAATGGAATTACCATTTTGCCCTTAGGCATAGTACTTAAAGGTTAAATTCTTTTCTAAATAAAGGTTTTTGTTAAAACATTCCAGAAATCATTAACTATATAATATGAAATGATTAAATATACTTTATCATAAGATATATATTTTTTTACAACTTGTAAAATTACAAGATTACCCTTAAGTTAATTCTTATTTATTTTATAATTGCAATAAATTCAAACCAAATATAATTAATTATAATATTACTTCTTACTTTCTCAACACATATTTTAGCCTGAGGTTTTCAGAATTGAAAAATAATTAATAGAAATTATGGTTTAACACTTGTTGTAACCACATTATTTTCTAAAATGCGAATTTTACTTAATATATCAAAATAAATTCATATAATGTCATAACTAAGTATCAAAACACAATCATACCTATTATACATACATAAAAATACTATGAAAATAGATTTGAAAATATTTTTAAGTGAAATTACAATTTTATTATATTTCCTTAGTCATAAAGAAAACGTTTATTTATAAGCAACCACTCTTAAGATCAATACTTCTAAAACACTTTAGCTACCCTCTCTTATGAAATTATAAGTTAAACTTTCTATTTTATTTATCGAAACTTGAATTCGATTTTGTGAAGAAGTAAGTGATAGGAGGCCGTTCTAGGCGTCGTAAACAAGATTAATTCGGAGTTCCGTTTCTCTTGAAAACATGTAGGAATCGTTGTAGGGGAACCCAAATAGGTTATGAATACGAGCTAAGAACGTTCTTATCAACAAAAGTGTCACAAGAGCATGCAACCACGTTAAAAATACCGAGTACGGGACACGGGTCGTTCTCCCAACGAGTTAACGCATGGGTCGATTTCGGTTGTTAAAAAATCGGGGGTTACAATTGTGTGTGTGTGAATAGAGAGCAAAAGAGAGATTGAGAGAAAACTGATAAAAAGGGTGCTTGGTCTTAGATCGAGGTATTGTGTGTTCCCATGAACACCAGTAATCCCAAGTATGGATGGTTGTCACGTAACCCACGAAGCCACACTCTACCAAACGGTCGAGTGGGTGAATTAACCCCGTTCCGTAAGTCCCATGCTTCTCATACTCTAGTGCAACAGACCTAGGTCTTTGGAACATGGATAAAACCTCTATGTTCACCTCATTAAGGACTCACTCTCACTAGCGAAAGCCTGGCGTCAGCAGAACGGTTTTAACCCAAGGATTAACCCATCATTTCCTTAGGGATTAGTAGCTAGGATCATACACACCTCAACCCATGACCAAAGCACAAGAGCACTACTCCATAATTATAGTAAACAAACTATCAAACACTTGGTAGGCAAGAAATAAAGACATGCTAGCAAATATGGAAATACACTAACAAGATTATCAATAGAGCAAATCAACAACTAAATCAACAATCAAGAGCAAGAGAATCATAAAAGGGCAAGAAATCATAAAATGAACAAGAGCATAAACTAGAAATAGCAATATGTAAAGATAAACAAAATAGAAGAAGAACTATAACTGCATTAATGAAATAGAACAAGTATCCACAAATCAAAACACAAAACAAGTAATTAAAAGAAGAGTTTGGTTGGTGATGGGTTCCTAGGGGTGAAGAACAAAGAAGAGAAACTATGAGAAAATGAGAGAGATGGAGAACTCTCCCAAAAACTCCCTAAACTATTCTAAGGCTAAAATTGATGAAATGAGTGAATGCCTGTTGTGTTTCAGCTGTTTTCCCCCCATATAGGTCGTATTGGACTTGAGAAATGGATGGGCCCTGACCCGGAAAAGTGAAATCCCCAAAATAGCCTTCATTTAAGTGAGTTCTGCCGCCGTGGTGCAGGCGCGCCACCTCCATCACGTGGGCGCGCGGCTGCCACTTTCGTGGGCGTTACGAAATAGGGTGGCACGGGCGCACCATCTGGTCGCGCGGGCGCACCATCTGGTCGCGCGGGCGCGCCACCTATGGAAAACTTCCCCATTAAATAAGGAGGGCGCGGGCGCGCCATCTGGAGGGTGTGGCCGCGCGGTCAAGTTAGGATTGAGCTTTTTGGCTTTTTGTCCATTCTCCTTGCTTTCCTTGTTTTTCTTAGCTTCCCTTGGGCTCTTTTTATCCACTTTGGGCCTAAAATTCACTAACATACACATCAAGGCACCAAATGGGAGAAGATTTAAACAATTCATGCACTTGGAAGCTAATTTAACAATTTAATCATTTATGGACACAATCATGCAAGAGATGGAAAATCTTGGTCAATCACTAGCAAATATGTGGAAAAAGTATTGATGAGGGTACCCTTTTAAACATGAAATTTATCATCAAAAACCTCCTCATCAAACATCCCACACTTAAAACTGAGCATGTCCTCATGCTCTAGTGCTTATGACCAAGAGGGAAATCACAAAGAACTTTCTCAAACCCATCAATGAGATCAAGGGGGAGAACTACACAACATTATTATGGATGAAGCAATACTAAAACAAAGTTTACCTAACTAAGCACCAAAAGAGATGGATAAAAGCATGTCAGTAAATGCTACCCCCCAAAAGCAATTAAGTTCATGAAGATCAAACTTGCTTTGCATCATAAGATATATTCTAAATCATGGAATTAAGTCTAGAACCCTTACTAGTCGTGTATACGCTCTATCCGCTCAAGTGTATAGAGTTAAAGACGCTCGACTCCTTTCTATTCATGCTCTTCACAAATTAATCTTCATTTAACAATCAACATCATGTGTATGTATTTATGCATCATCATGAGGGCTTCTTAGGGTTGTAACGTGGCCAAGGTGAAGTAGGATTTAAGTTTTGGCTAAGTGAGCTCATAGGATGGATCTTTGCTCAATGGAGGACACCTAGCTTTCTCTCGTTTCTTTACTCAACCAACGTTTCCCGAAAACTCACATCTTTGAAGTACATGTAATGCATTTACCGTAGATGGATTAGGATGTATGTATTTACTTATTTGGTAGCTTAAGATTCTTGATACTTTTGGGTGATAAGAAATTTATTACTTTCCTTCTTTTCTTTCTTTTCTTTTTCTGTTTTTCCTTTTTTGTTTTTCTTTCCTTTTTGTTTTCTTTTTCATTTTCTTTCTTTCCTTTCTTGTCACCCGTTTTCCGTTACTAGATTGTGCAAATACATACACCTAATGAATTTGTTACCATGCATACATGAACTTCCCCAAATGCCTTAAGATTTTTCTAATTTTCACAAAAACCCTTTTTACCATTTTTCTAAAATATTCCTTGCTTTAGTCCCTCTTTTCTTTCCTCTCTTGTAAAGTGACTCACCACTAAATTCTCAATCAATCAAAGATCCAAAGGGACAATCATGGTTTTTCACTTATTAGGCTTGTAATGAGCTAATTAGACAAGGAAGGGATTAAAGGCTCAAAATTGGTTCACAAGGGCGATAATTAAGGGTTAGGCCATTTGGTAAGTGAGCTAAAATGAAATAAAGGCCTCAATCATACGGATACATAATATTCATACAATGATGGACATATAAAATCAATTAATTTACAAATTACAATCATAGAAAAGGAGTAAACACACAAGAAGGAAATTGGTGGTTCTTTAAAGATGCGGAACCACCTCTTTTTTGGCTTAAAAACCTCTCGGGGTTGTATGTTCTTTAACTCTTTTCCATGATTTTAGAAAGCAATTAAGTTGTGCACATGCAAGCTTCAAATAAATTTTCAAAAGATGATAATGGGGGTTCCACAGAAAGAGAGGGTGCAAATAGTTAGAAAACAAGTTTTAAATAAAACAAACATCCATAATATAATATCCAACTGAGTGTGCTTATGGCAAAATGGAAAAATAAAAACAGTTTTATTTTCCAAAGCACATCAATCTCAGCAAAAGATCTACTAAATCTATGAGTTTATTAAACTACAAACAATAGATAAATTCAACAAAGGAGTAAAAGATAACCCAAGGCGCTCGTTTTCACCATCCGCCCCTTCCTTCAAGATCCGTTCTTTCCTTAGCGTGGAGCTGAGTGTCCCTCTGAGCAACTGGCTACTGAACTGAAATGAGTCTCGGAGCTAGCGCGTGTCGTATCTTCCGGTTCACTATCCACAGTTAGATCAATGAAGATTGGTTTTTTCTTGGGTTCCTCTGGTGCTTTAGGTGCGGTTGGTGGTTTCAAACTAGCTTCATTTCTTGCTGCCGCTTGGCTTGCGTACATCTTGCACACGGAACGCTTTGCTATCCCCTTCTTATCCATCTGAAAATTAAGTGAAATTGTTTCAATGAGAGTAAAATTTTTTCTTTGGTCATTTAATGTGAGCTTTCAACCAAATCCTTTCTCAAGACAGGTTAAGAAAACAAGGCTGTGAAGCTTCTTGTTCATGAAAGGAGATTTAGGACAAGGATTTGATCAAAAGATTCCTTGAAGAATATCGTCAAACACTTGGTGTGCATGAGAATTTTTTAACAAAACTACCAAGTGTTTGATGATTAAGTTAATCAAACAACCAATCACACAAGATGCAAGCAAATTCAAATAATTGGATTATTTACCCCTTTTGTCTTCTACTCACTCTAACAATCATAGGTTTATGATATAGATGAATTAGACTAAATTCTACAAGAAAAGGGAGGAATGGAAAACTTACTCGGCGATGCGGAGGAAGTGAATTCACAGGGTTAAACAGTGTTCTTGATGGAGATCTTCGGCCGAATGTGGCCAAGCTCACCGTGCGGGCGCGCCAAGGTCATTGCGCGAGCACGCAAGGCGTGCGAGCGCAGCGACACGGTGGCTCCAGGGGCTGAGAAATTGGCATTTTCAGGTCGTGCGGCCGCGCTATCAGGGGTGCGGCCGCGCCAATGCCCTGTTTTTACTCTTTTCTTTGTTTTTCTCATTTTTTCTTATTTTTTTGGTGGGTGATAGCTATGTACAAACATAACCATTGATGTGCTCACTCTTTTTAGACACATCTTTCATTAAACAAAAATCAAACTAACTACCATATACACATATTCACAAGAATTCATTAAGAGATGAGTTGGAAGAATTGTACTATGGTGGGGTGTCTCCTACCTAGCACTTTCATTTATAGTCCTTAAGTTGGACTTTGTTGCTTGGATGGCTTGTTACTTCCACTTGGATTGGTCCTTCACCAAGTGGTGGTTCATGGCATCATTGTGGTGGAGAACTTTATTGAAAGTGTATAACTTCCCGATCAAGTCTTCCACACTTTTGCATTTGAGCTCAAGCTTCCTCTTCTCCTTCCCTTCATTCTTTTCTTCTTTTGAGCTTTCCTCTCCTTGATTCCGGATTTTCACTTTCTTCTTCATATGGTCCTTCTTTTTCTTTTTCATGTGAGGGGGAGAATGTCTCAACCCCTTACCCTTCTTGAGTCTTTCTTTGGCTTCTTCACTCTTCTTTTCTTCAACCTTGTCTTCTTTGCTCAGTTGCACTTGATAGACAAACTTCATGATCAAAGCGGGTGGTCTTTTTGGATGGTAAACCTCCTCCACATTTCCAACCATGAAGAAGAATGTGTCTGTGATGTAATCGAGCTTGAATCCTGCAGTTTTAAGAGTTGGTCTGCCCAAGAGAACTTGGGGAGTGACGCCTTTGATATGCCTAGTGGCTCGGATAACATGAAAGTCGGCAGGCACAGTCAAGCTTCCAATTTTCACAAGAACATCCTCCGTAATTCCCGCAATTGAAACGATCCCCATATCAGCAGTGGTGAATGTATCTTTTGTTGACCTCAATTGTCCAAGATCTAACAAGACATAGAGCTCATAAGGCATCACACTTGCGCAAGCTCCCGGGTCACAGAGGCAATTTGGAATGTTAATTTCCCGCACCTCACATGTCATCCTTCAATATTTTGTCTCCTTCAAATATTGTGGCCAAGCAAAGCTTTCCACATTCTTCAACAACTTTGTCCTCCTCCACAAGAGTTTCATCTACTTGCTCTTTTTCAACTACTTCCTATATTACATCCTTCTTTTCAACCTCTACTTCCACTTCATCTTCTTCCTCAACCTCCCATTCTTTATCCTCATCCGACTCGTCCCACCAATCCTCATCGTCGGAATCCACCATTCCATTCGTCGTGGCAATTAGCTCCATCAACCATTCGGTTCTTGCTTTTCTCTTTTTCTTTTCCTCATTCCCTTTTTCGACTACATTGATTCCTCCCTTAGGATTAGGGAGATGTTGAGAAGGGAGAGGACTTGGGTTAGGTGGTGGTGGTGGAGTTGAGGTACTTAGAAGCACTTAATTTGCAAATTTAGTCATTAAACCGGTGAGGTGAGAGATTTGAGCTTCAGTTCTTTTAGCAACCTCTCTCAATTCTTTGTTTTCTTGTTGACAAGCTCGGAAGGCGTCTTCATAAGAGGGTTGGGAATTGGTATTTGATGGGTATGGTTGCCTACTATGTAGAGGTTGGTATCTTGAGTTTTGGAAATTTTGTGGTGGATTGTTGTTATTGTAGGGTTGGCGGTATTGAGGTTTTTGATTGGAGTTCCAACGCCCTTGTTGGTTATCGCACCACCCTTGAGATTGTTGTTGGTATTGGCGGTTTGGTGGGGGTCCATCATAGTAGTTGTGAGAGGATACAATGACATTGTCTTCTTGCAATTGTGCGCATTCATCAGTGTAATGCGAATTACACGAACAAACCCCGCAATGCTTGGGTGGAACTTGTGGTGGTGGAGAGCTTTGAGATGGTTGGGTCAAAAGCTTTGGAGTCGCTTGTTGATTTTCCTTCATTTCCCGCAACATACTAGCTATATCGGCCAAGGACTTTGCCAACACTGTAGTTTCTGAAGGTGCAATTTCGTACACGCCTCTACCACTTGAAGTAGCCCTTGTCTTGAAACATTGATGATTGTCCGCCACTGATTCAATTAACTCCCATGCTTCCTCCGGAGTCTTGTTCATGAGGGCTCCTCCGCAAATGCGTCGATCATAGCCTTGTCCATCGAAGTAAGCCCTTCAAAGAAATAGTTAATCAACAGCAGATCGGAGATAGCATGGTGCGGACATGAGGTTAACAACTTCGAGGAACGCTCATAATACTCAAACAGCGTCTCCCCATGCAACTGAGTGATACCAGAGATCTCTTTCCTGATAGAGTTTATCTTTGATGGTGGGAAGTATTTTTCCAGAAACTTCCTTTTAAACGCGCATCATTCAATAGTTATCTCGCTCGAGAGGGTGTGGTACCAGTCTTTGGCTCGTCCTTTCAATGAAAAAGGGAAGGCGAAGGCTCTAACGGCATCTTCGTCTCCGCCAATCCTCCGGGTGGTGGCGCAGATAACACCAAAATCCTTCAAGTGTTTTATCGGATCTTCTCCAGGCATCCCATGGAATCTGGGCAACAGATTCATCAAACCAGTCTTTAGTTCAAAGTTCTCATTTAGTTCGGGATAACGCACTGGTTGATTTTCAAGAGCCACACTGGCTCCGCCCATTTCCCGCAAGGTTACTCTTGGTGGTTCTGCCATTTGTATAGTACCTATGTACAGGAGAGAAGAATTTCTCAGATTCAAAGTCAAAGAGAGAAGAGTTAACAGAGGTTTCTTCGGCAGCTAGATTTTCAGTTTGAAAATGCAAAGAATTCTCAAACTCAATCCACCTCCTTACATGCCTCGCACGCCTAAGCGTTATTTCAATTTCTAAATCAATGTCTAGCAAGTCAGGATTAGGATTAGATCTTAGCATCCACCAAGAAATTTAAACAAACCAACAAAAGAAAATCTACAACTATCATATCTATATATTTACAAACAACCAAAACCGGCGCACATGTTTAACTCCCCGGCAATGGCACCATTTGATAGGAGGCCATTCTAGGCGTCGTAAACAAGATTAATTCGGAGTTCCCTTTCTCTTGAAAACAAGTAGGAATCGTTGTAGGGGAACCCAAATAGGTTATGAATATGAGCTAAGAACGTTCTTATCAACAAGAGTGTCACAAGAGCTTGCAACCACGTTAAAAATACCGAGTACGGGACTCGACTCGTTCTCCCAACTAGTAAACGCATGGGTTGACTTTGGTTGTTAAGAAATCGGGGGTTGTGTGTGTGTGAATAGAGAGCAAAAGAGAGATTGAGAGAAGACTGATAAAAAGGGTGCTTGGTCTTGGATCGAGGTATTGTGTGTCCCCATGAACACCAGTAATCCCAAGTATGGATGGTTGTCACGTAACCCGTGAAGCCACACTCTACCAAACGGTCGAGTGGGTGAACTAACCCTGTTCCGTAAGTCCCAAGCTTCTCATACTCTAGTGCAACGGACCTACGTCTTTGGAACATGGATAAAACCTCCATTTTCACCTCTTTAAGGACTCACTCTCACTTGCGAAAGCCTGGCGTCAACAGAACGGTTTTAACCCAAGGATTAACCCATCCTTTCCTTAGGGATTAGTAGCTAGGATCATCCACACCTCAACCCATGACCAAAGCAAAAGAACACTACTCCATAATTATAGTAAACAAACTATCAAACACTTGGTAGGCAAGAAATAAAGACATGCTAACAAATATGGAAATACACTAACAAGATGATCAATAGAGCAAATCAACAACTAAATCAACAATCAAGAGCAAGAGAATCATAAAAGGGCAAGAAATCATAAAATGAACAAGAGCATAAACTAGAAATAGCAATATGTAAAGATAAACAAAATAGAAGAAGAACTATAATTGCATTAATGAAATAGAACAAAGTATCCACAAATCAAAACACAAAACAAGTAATTAAAAGAAGAGTTTGGTTGGTGATGGGTTCCTAGGGGTGAAGAACAAAGAAGAGAAACTATGAGAAAATGAGAGAGATGGAGAACTCTCCCAAAAACTCCCTAAAATATTCTAAGGCTAAAATTGATGAAATGAGTGAATGCCTGTTGTGTTTCAGCTGTTCTCCCCCCATATAGGTCGAATTGGGCTTGAGAAATGGATGGGCCCTGGCCCGGAAAAGTGAAATCCCCAAAATAGCCTTCATTTAAGTGAGTTTTGCCACCATGGCGCGGGCGCGTGGCTGCTACTTTCATGGGTGTTATGAAATAGGGTGGCGCGGGCCCACCATCTGGGTCGTGTGGGCGCGCTACCAACGGAAAACTTCCCCATTAAGTAAGGAGGCCGCGGGCGCGCCATCTGGAGGAAGCGGCCGGGCGGTCAAGGCAGGATTGGGCTTGTTGGCTTTTTGTCCATTCTCCTTACTTTCCTTGTTCTTCTTAGCTTCCCTTGGGCTCTTTCTATCCACTTTGGGCCTGAAATTCACTAACACACACATCAAGGCACCAAATGGGAGAAGATTTAAACAATTCATGCACTTGGAAGCTAATTTAACAATTTAATCATTTTTGGACACAATCATGCAAGAGATGGAAAATCTTGGTCAATCACTAGCAAATATGTGGAAAAAGTATTAATGAGGGTACCCTTTTAAACATGAAATTTATCATCAAAAACCTCCTCATCAGTAAGTTAGTAAAATTACCTTTTTACCTTTTATACTTAAAATCAAATTACCTTAATACTTCAACCCAAGTTTATTAAAATATCATCTCTTTAATACTTTAAAATTCGAATTCTTGCATAGGATGGTGAAAATGACTATTTTATCCTTCTTAAAAAGTCTTATTTTATTAAAATCTATTATACCAAAATAATTTAACTTAGTTTAGTAGCTTTTTTTGAACCAAATTTTATTAAAATAATCTTTGCTCAATAACACTAAACCCTTCGGCCTCATCAATATCACAACATGACTCATTTGATCATCAAATATCATTTCACCAACATAAGGCCAAATCAACCATCAAAGAAATACATCACCAAATTGCAACATTTCACTCAATCATACATTCATCAATTCGGCCATTATCATGAATTCAACATCTCAAGCACAAAATCATAATATATTATTTGTCAAACATCAAGACCAACATGAAAGCATCAAGGTTTAAACTTTTTCAAATCTTCTTTCTTAAAAACTTTTTGTCATAAAAAAAAACTCAAGTAAGACTTTCTAAATTTACCTAACCTCCTTACCTCTTGAACATAGCTTGGAAAAAGACTAAAGAGCACAAAAAGCTTCCTTGATCATCACAGTTTTGGCTAGGATTTCAAGGCTTGATCCAAAACAATTTTTTTGTAAGATCAAAACAAAGATCACTACCGTGCATTTTACATGTAGATTCGGCCGAAGTGAAGAGATGAAGAAAGGGAAGACTTTTACCTTCAAAGACTTCATTTTTGAAAAAAAAAATCAAAGATGATCTCTTCATATTTTTGAAGAAAAAGAGGCTAGAGAATAAAAAATAAAACAAGGTAAGGGAATGAATCAGGAACATGGATCTCTGATAGAATCCAAACCTCCGCCGTAACAGAGAAACTAATCAGACAATGAGTGAGCGTTTCAGAATGACATGCACAACGAGGGCATTCTGGGCTGATGGCGGAGATTCGAGCGTTGAGCTTTGATTTTACACGTAAGTCATCATGTGCAAGCTTCCACAAAAAGCTTTTGATTTGAGGCTGACTCTTTAATCCCCAAATGCTTGACCAAAGTGATTTATTCTTGCAGTGTTTAGGAAGAAATTCAAGTGGATGATGGTTGAATTGAAACACAACATCATACTCGGAGGAAACAGAGTATTCACCATGCCTCTCCTTAGTCCAGGTCAGTGAGTCTTCTCCCTAATGAACATGTGTGATTAGAATAGCATTAATAGAGGGTTTTGGTTTGATGATTTTTAGTGTAAGTTTTGCAAGAAGAGAAAATAAATGAAGTAAAGTTTGATGTAGTGGTATATATAAAAGACAAAGAGAATGAAAGAGAGAGGGGGCTTCGGTTATAAAGAGAGAAGGAAAGGAATTTCTACCTCATATTTACATATTATTAATTAATAATGGAATGTATTAATTGTGGTGGTTAGTAAATAAAAGAAATGAATAAATGATAATATAAGAATAAATATTACAATAAATATAGAGGAACACATGATTTGCTAAAACACATACTAACCATATAATTTAACTCTCGCGCCCTTAATTTTACTTTTAACTCAATTTTGCTTCGTTAAACATGCCCCTCAAAAACCTCCACTACATTACCTTCACTTCCTAATACAACTCACGTACGCACCCACAACACAACTTCTTCTTCTTCTTCTTCACCGCCTTCGCCTCCATCTCCTCCCTGCCTCCGCCCTGCCTCCATTTCGTACTCCGCTTTTTTCTCTTCTTTTTCCTCCTCCTCCTTTTCCTTTTATGTTACGTTGATGTTGTTCTTTTTCACCTTCCTCTATTACGTGGTTGTTTTTGTTCTTCTTCTTCTACTTCTTCTCCTTCCTGTATTACATAATGGTGGTTGTGGTTGTTGTTGTTTTTGAATTGGCTTGTTTGCTTTATTATTATTATGTTTAAAAATTTTGTTCATCTAGATATGAAAATTCTGCTCAAATTGGTTTTACATTCTGTTTTTGGTTTAATTATGAGTGCTTGAAACCCTTGAATGATGAATGCTAAAGTGATTTGGGATTCTGGTCATCCAGATATGAAAATTCTGCTCAAATTAGTTTAACATTCTGTTTTTGGTTTGATTATTGATGGGTACTCGGCAAGTATACCGAATCGTTCAAGTAATACCACGGTGAAGTCGGTATCGTTCCCACGAGAAATAAAGGACCAAGCAATACTATCCATTAATTATACTAAGCAGATTCGAATAATGACTTGGAGAAGAGTGATGATGAATTCGAATACTAAAGAACAATTAAAAACAAAGAACAGAAATATTACTTGAGAATTAATCAGTGGAATGGAATGTTAAGAGCTTTGGAGATGTCTTTCCCTTGAGGGCCAATGTATACATTCAATCACAATTCTAAGGTTTTCAGAAATCAAAGCACAACGAATCTAGAGTAACTAAATCCTAATCTCTTAGTAATTCAGTTTCCAATTACCTAATCAAAAGCTAATCTCTTAGTCAATTAATCAAATAATTAGATGAAGCCCTAAATCAAATTCTAGTTCTTATGACTCTCAAAAGTGATCCTAGATTAGATTAAATGTCACTCTATCCAAACTAGTTCTAATCCAATTTTCACCCACAGAATTTTAGTTGCATAACAATTAGCTTGACTATCTCTAGTTAGACCTAATCATTATGTGATTCAATTTCCAGCTAGCATAAATTAATAGATCTCTCAATCTAATTAATCTAGCCCTAGACAAGTTAAGAACACTTCGAAGTGATTCTAAACTATTGGGATGAAGAATGGAAAATTAAATCATGCACAGAAGATAACTGAATATACCTCATTGAATTGATAATTGAATGTACAAAAGACTACCTCATGATGGGTGAATAGAGCTCCTCACCCTTAACAATGGAGTGTTTAGCCTTGCATGATAAAAACTAGATCTAAGAATAATGGAAAACGTCTATGCTGAAGTTCTTAACCCTAGTGGTTAAGTTACTTCTTATACCTATCCTAATTAAAATTCAAATTCAAATTACAATCTAATCTAATCCTAATCTAATCTTAATCTTATCTCTTTACAATTCCTTATCTTCTTCTCTTGAGTCTTCAATCAATCATATCTTTGATCTTTCCAATTAAGCCCTTGATTAATAAGTGGAATTGAGACCTAACAACTTGGATTGGATTGGCTTTGACAAAATCTTGACGTTAAATCCTCTTGTGCCCCACGTATAACGTGTGACTCCCACGTATAACGTGGGGGTTCTGCCAATTGTGGATCCTTCTTGCTTCATCCTCACGTATGACGTCCACCTCCACGTATAACGTGTGAGTTCTGCCTCAAAATGGCTTCTTGGACGCCAACCACTCACGTATGACGTGAGGAGAGTCACGTATAATTTGTGCTCTCTGCCAAATTCAGCTTCTTTGTGTCAATTACTCACGTATGACGTCCACCTCCACATATAACGTCCACTCTCTGTCTCAAGTTGACTTTTGGTTTTTAATTCCCATGTATAACCAAAATTCTCTTCTTTCCATCTGCTTCATTCTCATCTTCTTCAATCTCTCTCAAATGGTCTTCAATTACCTAAAACTCTTAGTAAATCATCTAAAAACACAAACACAACTCAAAGAACATCAAGTTTGTTTGATTTGATCAATTAATAACAATAATCCACAAAGAATATCATGATAATAGAGAGAAATTGGAACTAAAAACAACCCAAGATGCACACGCATCACATCACCAAACTTAATCTTTTGCTTGTCCTCAAGCAAAGCAAGAATCAAAATATGTTTTAAGTTTCAATTTCTCTTGCTCTGCTGAGACTCTTATGATTCCCTCATGGT
>JASCZI010061474.1:0-21040 GCA_036250425.1 Stylosanthes scabra
ATTTTTTTCGAAACCTTGAAATCGTTTGGGTGCGATGCTGTCCAAAATATTCAAAGAAATTAAGGCTATGTAATATCAGAATGCGCGAATGTAAGCGCGTTAAAAACGATATTGATTTTTTTGCATCCGTACCGACGGCTAAACCGTCGGTAAAACGATAACAATTTAAAAAAGACGACATTTGTACCGACGGTTAAGCCGTCGGTATAATTAAAATAACATGCTGTTTTTTTTAAAAAAGGACGACAAAATTATCGACGGCTAGGCCGTCGGTATAATTAAAATAATATTACCGACGGTTGCATCGGGGCCGTCGATAATAATTACCGACGAAATAAATACCTACGGAATATTACCGACGGCCTAGCCGTCGATAAAATCATCTACCGACGGCTTGGCCGTCGGTACGGCCGACGGTAATATTCGATAGTGTTGTAGTGTATATATCCAATTACATAACCTAAAAAAATAACTAAAATTTATATTGATCGCATGAATAATTATTAAAAAATAAATATAATTGGATGATTATATAAAATATTTTATACCAACGAGGATAATGTATCAAAATTAATCTCTGTCATATTGTGTAGAAATTTCTCTAAATTAGATCAAATGATCAAATTGACCAACATGTGGATAACCCTAAACATAAATACATACCAATGGTATACCAACAAAACAATGTTCATGACTTAAGAATTATTACATCGATGATGAGGATAATGACAACAACAAAGACAACAGCAACATATGTGTATATCACTATAACATATCATTATATATATATGTTGGGCTTGGAAGAGAAGGGGCATTGAAGTAGTGGATGTGTGGGGTTATGATACTGATTTGTATGCTCTAAATTCTGTTCCGTAGAAAGCAGATTAAACTGTTTGTAGAAGGAAAAGTCGTCATCAAAGATATCAAGTAGTCAATGAAAGGATCTAATATGACTCACCCATATCCGTATATATATAAATGTATGTGGTCACCTAGCAATATCAGCATGAGAATATATCATAATATCATAATATATATTATTGGAAACCGATATAAAATATCAGGTGTTACAATATTTTTAGATGTTAATTTTAATCATAAAATTAATTATAATTATTAATTTTAATTATAAAATATTTTATAATTAATATTGATAAAATAGTAAAATACCTAATGTCATGATACACGTGATAATATAGATAATAAATAAAATTAATAATTAGTAAATTTTGTTTTTTTTTAAATAAAACATTTAAAATTTAAATAAATAAAATATTTAATTTAAATTATTTATTGATATTGAGTGAATTTTTATTCGTTAGCTAGTAAAATTAAGCTCTATACCAAGGTGTGGGTAAGGGCATGCATTGCTGTGAACTGTGGTTGTGCCCCCACATATCTTTAATGGCAGTTTTTCACTCCGATTTTGTCGTCATCATAGTCATGCAAACCAACGCCACAACCGGATCAAGAACCCTATACCCCTACAAGCTAAGGGATTCTTTATATCTTCTATCTTGGAGTATTATCTTTGTTTGATTAGATTGGAATTTCCAACATGCCAAATACCCTCTTTTTTTGCTTTTGGTGGGGTGTGTCTCATAAATTTATCTATATCAAGACAATTTATAAATAAATAAAAGGTAAAGTGACAATTTTATCCCTGAAAGTTTTGTGCTACAGATCAATTTTGTGCTTTTTTAAGTACTTTATTCACCTATTTTTTAGTACTTATATTTGTTTGGGACCAATTTGTCATGTGCAAAAATATTTAGCGACGGAATTGTCAATTTACTCGTACATAAATTATTGTTGAATGTTGAGTAGAGTTTATAGGACCGGGGAAAAAATCCTTTAAAGTGAAAAAGTTAGTAAATAAATAAATTAATGTTTTAATTATTTTTAAATTTATAATATATATTATTTGAGAACTCTGTTATTTAAAAATGACAAAAAAAAAATAATAAAGACAGCACAAAAAAAAAAGTCGATAAAAATATTATTTTATCACATTACAAAGTTAATCACCTTAGAAGTGCTTGATACATAAGAGAAAGATAAACATAGTTATGGTTAAACGAGATCAAACACATGACATTACATTCTTCTAATAGTCTTTTTTTTTTTAATTTTCTTTTTGGTAAATTAGTCCATGAGTTTGTTTTTAAAATTAGATACTTTATTCCTTCAAGATTTGAAAAACAAAAAACAGTCTTCAATGTTAATCATTAGACAAAATAATTCCTTTTATGTTTGCTCTATTAGTCACTAATGCTAAACTAGACGTCGTTTTGAGTAGTACGTCAGCATTCAACACTACATTTGGAGAGGGACTATTTTTGTTTAATGGAGGTAAAATGTCAGGAATTGTTTTATATATTTCAAAATTTCGAGATTGAAGTTGGTGAATTATAGTTCATATGGCATCACCCCTCTTCTGTTGTAAGAGGTTTCAAACCTCTCTTTAGGAAAAAAAATTCGAGATTAAAGTGTTAGATTTTAAAAATTTAAGACTTATTTGGATAATTTTTTTTTAAGTTTTCTTTTTTGGATTTTTTTTTGGTGTGTATGGGCTAATATGAAGGCAAATTCTTCTTTTCCTATACCCCATTTCAATACTTTGTTAACTGGGCCATGATTACTAGCTCTCAATTGGACCAAAATATTTTATGTGAAAATATTATGTACTATTTAATACTTTAGATCAAATTGATAAAACCCAGACCAAAAAAAATTGATAAAACCATTATACCTTAACCAACCTTTTACCCATTAATTAAGTGAGGTCGACTACATGGATCAAGGCATCATTGCGTCATGTCCATGTATTGAGATGCTACACAATTTTACGTTGGCTGTCGCAAGCTTAACACAGCCGTACATGGTCCCAAAGACGTTATTGCGTCGTGGCCATGTATGGGGATGCGACACTGTTTTACATTGGATGTCGCAGATCAAACTACCCTCTTCGTTTATCCAGGCTTGAGACCGACTATATAAAACATACACCGAGTTGATAAAACCATTATAATTCTAAAATAATTAGCTTTTGTTGATAATCATAAATTTCATCATGTTGCCTATAAAGCTACATTTCACCTTAAGAAAATTTTTTTTCATGGTTTCCCAAATCTGAAATGAACTATTTTCTCCTTTATTTCTCTAAAGTGCAAGAGAATTTATGATAAGCTAAACTGAACAAAAGCAATTCATATTAACATGCAAGAGATGATGAAAGAATGGAAAAAGAAAAAAAAAATTGCATTGAAAAGAAATCAAACAAGTAATAATCTTATCCCCTGCCATTTTCTGTATGAAAACCAGATTTTACCATAATACATGAGCATTAAGATCCCTTAACTTTCTACAGATTCTCTTAACTTATCAAAAGCACTTTCTCATTAGCAGCATCACCCTCTCCGGAATGCCGACGGCCGCCATAGCCAACCGAGAAAATCGAATGCCACGATTCCTTTCATTGTAATACTTTCCTTCTTTTTCAGTTCCTTAACAAGTACCCTTCGGATATTTGTTAGCAAAACCATTCATAAAAAATGGAATAGTAGCTCATTCCACACATCAGGTACCCCTGGTAAGCACCAATGTATGCAATCAGAATAAGACGGAGGATTCGCAAGTTTTTCGGGTGGAAGGGGCTCCCAGAACTTGCGGAAAATGGAAGGGTGACCGTCCTTTCGATACTCCGACAGTTGAGTGATGTTGATGACAGAAACTTTTGAACCTAGGTTGCTTAGGATCTTCTCCACAGAGTGCATTGTAGGTATATCTGAACCACTTCCCCAATAGCCTTCGAAATCAATGGGATCCTTCTCGCCATAACAGTTTCCCTCGCTTCCCGGTTTCCACTCTCGGCTCCTGAATGAGACAGTGTCCGGTTCAGTGAGAAAATATACAACATTAGTTTATTACATACTCTGATTGTGTAAGTTGATGATAAGGTTCTATAGACAAAGTGTGACAATCATGATCAGATGAAAAAGCAAAGTATCACATCAAGAAACAATTTTAGTTTAGGTTAAAACCACAAATATCCACCTAATAGAGGCAATCCTATTAGAGCATCGGAGATTCCACCGGAGGCACGGCTTCAAGAAACAGTTTCATGAACTATGTTGTGTAGCAGAATTATACACCATTGATAAAAAGTGGGATGATTCTATCTCTATGGAGCAATTTTCCTTAACCGTTTTGCTAGCATGACATTGGAACAAGTTCTCTCATTTATGAGCCATGATAGTAAGATTTTAACTGTTTCAACTTCAACAGAAGTGCATATTGTCATGGAACTGAGCTCGGCATGAGCCAGTCCGAGTTAAAACTTAAAACTCTAGACACAGGCAATGATAGTGTCAATTGGGCGCGCTCGGAACACATTATGAGTGTGCCTATCGATGATGCACTAAAATCGTGTTAATGAAATAACCTCTCGTAGCTAAAGGCTCATGCTCAAGAATGGACACTAGCAAGCAAAAGTAGTTCCTCCGAAAAAAGGATAGTATCTCTAAATTGGGTACTCACCATAGATGTGTTGGGGACATGGTCACAAAAAAGGCACGCTTCTTGAGGGGATCAACTTTAGTAGATACCCAATCAGCCCAAGCTCCCATGGCCAACTCCATTGCTTCGCGCCCATCCAATTGTTCGCAAGCTCCTTTTTCATTGTCGGTCCATCTGCACAAGTATAAGTCACAAGATACTATGAGAATCATCAGAGACAAATGTTAAGCAAAAAATCCATTTGTATAGCGATGAACCGATACAGACAATAGCTTGACTGGGCCTTGTCTCCACCACAAGTATGTGTTGAACACTAGTATATCAGCATGTTCCCACTGTGATGCGTGCTTAAGAACAGTATCGGGACGAATTATGCGTTCATCTAGTCTGTGATTCACTGGATCATCAGAATTAGACTCAATAAGTAGAGGAGCCCAAAGGAACTCGACAGTTGCATTGTACTCCTGAAAATTGTCACAAAAATTAAAAGTGATGAGACCTTCGGACAGCAGCACACAGCACACATGATCAATATTTTTAACAAGTGAAAAACACATCAACAGAAATCCTAAGGAAATCAAAAGCTTAAGTACCCTTTGATTCCGTTCCATAACATGTCTCTTGTGTTCATCTATATTCAAAGTATAGAAATTATCTTTAAAATGATAATAACCAAATGACAGCAGAAATACAGTGTGAGAAAATGCAAGAAGGCACATATGGTATAAGGAACTACATTCAAAATCGTTATACATCAGTTTCCGGTTTGAAGTTCCTACTTTACCTCTGCTCTGAATATGGTAAGATGGGCATTTGGTGACATTGATCTCTTATCAGCAGGGATAACTGACTGTAACAAGCATACCATAGATATCCATTGCCCTCTGTTTAGTGAATCTCCAACGAACATTAGCCTTTTATTTCTCAACTTCTCCCACATCTCTTTCACATCAAACCTGCTAGAGACAAGAAAATCATAATCCTAATGAAGAGAATCTACTCTGTGACAAACATCATCATCATTATTATTATTTAATTAAGGACAAAAGTTATTACTTTTAATGTTGTTACTATCTAAGATTTCCATAACAACCCATTTTTGGTGCTGCATAATTAATGCAATGGGAAGAGAGAAGAAAAAAAAGATAATTATATCTACTCTAACTTGACAAGAACAACTTCTATCCACTTGTTCTCACCAAAATTCAGTTTGGTCATACATCAACTTCACAAAATAATGATACTAAACTTTGAATTTTGTCATTCAAGCTCTCCCTCTTTCTAATAGAATATTTAACCTCAAGCCATGCTACAGAGGGGAGTTTGGTGTGAATTACACCACGTCTTCCCTTCACCCTCGACTTCCCTCCAAAACCCAACTTTCAAGTGATAAACATCACCCTAAATGGTTGTAAATTCCAGAATGCAGATGCTGTAGCAGTGTTGTGGTTGTGGTTGACTGCCACGGCATTTCGGTGTGTCTTCCATTGACATAACTTGACTGCAACGTCACCACATTACAGCCACAACCAACTGCAAAAGACTCAAATTCAAGTTGCAAACACAAGAATTCACACCACAACACACGCAACCCCAACAACCGCAACTCGACTGCAATTGCACAAAATCTAACTATGCTTAACAACAACGACAAAGTCTTATGCCATTAGATTAGAACACAGAAGTATGCAATAGAAGACATTTTGGCAATTTAGTATCATGCAAGATAGCGTTTCTTTTAAATACATCATAAGAGAAAAAATAAAATAAAATAAAAAGAGCTCAGAAAGAAAGGCACCTCTTCAAATTGCAGTTATGAGGTTGCCATCTCCAATGCTGATAACCCAAATCATTCCTTCCATGCTTATGACATGCCAATTGGTCAGACATATAAGGGCAATCTCCCTCATTGTACAATGGATATGAACCATTATCAAACACCCATTTTCCAGAGAATACATCACATTTTTCCGTCCCAACTCTCCGGTCGCTGCCGGAACCCCGAGAACCACCACCAGCACCAGCACCACCAAGCCAAGCAATTCTCCTGCCACTATACTCTACTGTGGAGTTGCATCTGCTGAATCTATCCAAAACCTCTAGGATCCACCAAAACCCACATAAACCCATCTCAACAAGTCAGAAACAAAGCACAAACAAATCAAAGTCACAAATCTCAAAACTTTAACTAAACCCAGAAAAGTTCTCTACTTTGAACATAAGAAAAACCACACCTGAAGCTCGATTGAGAAGGTTGGGTTTGACATAAGTAACTGAAACATGTTCTTCTTGATGAGTGCGAGCATGATCTGGGTTCTCATGGATTTGGTTAATGCTGTGCTCACTGTGAAGGGTAGAGAAAGCTATGAACGCCACCAAGAACAGCACAAGTAGTGGAAAATAAGGGTTTCTCTTTCTGCTTCCATTGCTCCACTTCCACCTCTGCATGGTGGTAAAGTCTGAAACTTTGATCCAAAGGGTATTCAAAAAGTGAAAGAAAAAAGCATATATCAGCTGAAAATGAAATCTTGGGTTCAGATTTATGATGGGGTATACATACATACATATGATTGAACAATGATTCAGTGATGGTGCATGATCTACCTGGAGGTGGTGGTGATGGATTGAGACCTTTTTTAATTCATTAGAATTGGGACAAAAGGCGTTCCAATTGTGCTGTCATAGCTAGCTGTTGTATGACCTTTGCTTTATTTTAATGGCAAATACTAAAAAATATTGAAGGATGTGTTAACAACAATTAAGAACCAAGATGGAAGATCCTTTGACCGTTTTTTAACTCAGATTCTATCACTATTTGTTGTGACAGTGGTTGTTGTTGGAAGTTGGGAACCTGCTATGATACTTTTCCTTAAGGGCTTAAGGGTTGCCTTGTTGGAACAGGATTCAAGTTGACTTTGAATAGATCATATATAGGTTTGAAATAGAAAATTACCAAAACTGTATAGAAAGATATTATTATTATTATTATAGATAATTAAAGTACAAAAATTTAGAGTAGTTTTGTGAAATGGAGTATATAGCCTTACAAATACTTAAAAGTGAGGTAATTGGTTGAATGAGATACTAATATTTTAATAATTTTAAATTTATAATTTTTAATGTGTGTAAATTTTACTATTTTTATTAAAAAATAATTAAAGTATTATTTTTTTTCGTTCTAGAATAACTCAATTCATTTATATAGATTCCTCTTTTTCTTTTTTTCCTTTTATAGAAAAAGAGATTAAAAATCAAAGTAAAGTAATTAGTAAAATAATAAACTAATATTTTAATTATCTTTAATTTATTACACTTTTTCTATCTTTAATTATTATTATTATTTTGACTATTATTATGTGTGATTACTTTGAGTAACTCAATTATTTTTTGTTGACCACTTAATTCATTTATATAGATCTTTATACTTTTTTCTGGTATTTTTATGTTTTTTCTTTTTACCATATTTCTCAATTCCAAACCAAGATTATGAATATATTTTAGATGCAATTATTTAATAAAAAATATTTTCTTAATTGAAAAAGATGTTTTAATAATTTTGAAGATATAATTTATATATTTTAAAAAATTACTCCAAAAAGATGTTTTAATATTAATTCTATGTGAACAAATGATTTTGGCCAATTAAGTTCAACAAAATCATTTATTTTTATACTAAATAGAATATTATTTCAATGTCAAATAGTATAAATAGCATTACCCTTTTAATATAGTAAATAATAAATTATTTTTATATTATTGTACCCAAACATAATTAGTAAAAAAAATTCTTAAAAAAAATAGTAAAGAAAAAAGATTATAAATAATTCTATGCAATTAAGCAATTTGGTTAACCAAGTCCAACCAAGCACTCTCATTCACGCGTCTTTAAAAAAACGAGTTTTTTCTTCTCTGCTGCAACCGCATCTTCCTTTCTTCTTCATTCTTCTTCTTCGTCTCATCATTCTTCTTCTCCTTCCTTCATCTGTTGCTTTCGACGACGATGACAACAACAACGACGATAACGACACCAGCGATTACGGTGGCGACGACAGTAACGACATCGACGATGCAGCAACAGAGAAAAAGAAGGAGGAGGAGGAGAAATGAAAGGGAAAGGAGAAAGAGAACCAGAATCAGTATAATGAAGAGCGCAAGAAGAAGAAGAAGAAGAAGAAATATGGTTTTGTTTTTATTCACCTAGGCGCCAAGATGGGCGCCTATGCGTGCTTCTGATTTTCATGAAAATCTGGTTCTGTTTTTCATGAAAACCTAGTTCTGTTTTTTATAAAAATCCAGTCCTGTTTTTATAAGCCTAGGCGCCGATCGTGCTTCTGATTTTCACGAAAATCCGATTCTGTTTTAAATGCGAATTCGGTTCAGTTTTATATGCAAATTCGGTTCAATTTTATATAAAAATTTAGTTCTGTTCAAGAAGAAGAAGAAGAAAAAGAAGAAGAAGAGGAAGATCATCAACAGCAGCAACAACAACAACATAACAAAAGAGGAGAAGAAGAGAATGGAAAAAGAGGAAGAAGAAGATTGCGGCGATAACAACGATGGCGACGTTAGCAACGACAACAAGGGTGACATCAGCGATGTCAATGACGACTGCGATGGCGACGCAGTAGCAGGAAGGAGGAGAAGGAGGAGGAGTTGCAGAGAAATTAAAAAGAGAAAGAAGCATGCATGTTTTCTAATTTTGGGAGAGTTTGGGATTATGCGTGTAACGTACGCGCTAGGTGAGAATGGGGAAAAAAGATTTGGTTAAGACTTAGTTGGTAAAATAGGTATATGTGTAACATTATTAAAATATTACTATATGAGATATCTAAACATAAAATTACATTTATTGTGGCAAAAGATCTTTAAAAAAATATCTTAAACAAGTCCTAATTCTTCGCGAATTGAAGTTCTATTTAAGAGTTTGTCGTTAGTAATTGAGTTGCTACTTATTTACTTTTATGTTTTTTCTAATTTTATTTTTTATCTAAAAAGGAAAAAAAAAAGAAAAATGATATTTATGGCCCTGATTTTTTTAAAAATTAAACAAATTTGTTACTAACTTTTGTGAAATACTTAATAACCCTTAAATTTCGAAAAAAGTACAATTATACCCTTTTATTAGTTTGATTCTACTAAAATAAACAAAAACTTTCAATAGAATTCCTTACAAAATCACTTTTATGATGAAAAATAAGAATTACAAATATTTTTTTTTAGTAGTTACATAAGCAATTTTTATTTTTTTAGCTGAGTCAAACTAATAGAAGGGCATAATTATACTATTTTTTCGAAGGTCGGAGGTTATTAAATATTTCACCAAAGTCAGTGGTGCATTTGCATAATTTTTAAAAAGTCAGGATATAACACATTATTTTACCATAAAAAAAATGTAGAGAAGTTTTCGTGTTACCCAATCCAAGCCCAAACAAAATTGGAGAGAAACGAAGTGCCTTCTTCACTGCTCTCACTTGCTTCCCCTTCTACTCCGAAGCTCGCTTTCTCCTTCAAACGGTGCGTTTTCTTTTCCCTATTCAATTCCTCTTTCCCTCTATTCTTTGCTTCTCACCTTCATTGCCTTCCACATTCAACAATTATTGCTGGATATTTTTAATTTCCCTTCATGATTTGAACTTTTTTATGTAAGAAAATTGTTAAGTTTTATATATTTTTAGGGGGATTCACTACCTTCAGCCATTTGTTACTTGAATCTGAACAAATGATCTGCCTTTTTTTTCCCCTGGCGAATTCAAATCTTGATCCTAGTTGTTTAAGAATTAAAGATTGTCTCTTTATTCTGATTGAAATTTGTACGATTTGATTCTTTTCTTATATATATAATTTTATTTTCCAAATGGTCAATTTTGATGTTCATCTTAATTATACATGTTGATCCTCTAGGTTAACGTAGCTTTCACTATTTTACATGGATTGCTGCATTTTCAGTAGTTAAGATGGTTTGGGTTTAGGGTTTAGGGATTTGTTTTCCCTCACTATCTTCAAAGGCATGGCATGGCTCATACAATCAGTATTGCTTAGAGCACCTAAGTTCAAAATCAGATGGGAAGTATGGGAAGGAATTTGAGTTTTTGAATAGCATGTATTTGAGTAGAATAAAACTAGCTTTTGGGAGTTTGATGTTTGTTCTAGAATCTTAGCATTGGTAGTTTGTTTGATTCTTAGGTGGGAACTTATTTAGTCAGTGACGAATGAACTCTACTGAATTCTTATTATTTACTCACAGTGAATACCTAAGCCAAGCCCAAGAAGTGTTAAGGTCAGTTCCATTGGTTTGAATCCCTGATTGTGACAAGCTCCAGTTAGTTTTTCTGTGTGATGAGTTGGACCCTGCTTTTTTACTGGTTCACGTAGAAATGCTGCTTTGATGTTCTTGTATTTTGATCAATGCCCATTAGTTTGCGATTGAGAATGCTTGGTGCTGGATTTTAGCTTGGATTTGGTAAATCTAATTGAAGTTAGATTGTGACCTGCTGATTTGATTTTGCTATCATGTGACGTAAAATCTTTTCAATGATATGGATGATAGGACTCACACTAGTGCACAACTGTATTTTAATTAAATTTGCTGGGGTCGCTGGAAGTTTGAGAATCTTGAAGTTGGTAGAGATAAGTTCCTGCCATCTTTCTTGGGAGTTATTAAATTTTTTGGAAGCTAATTGTATATGGTGCTTTCTTATGGAGATTGGAGAGACCTAATTGGATTATTATGGTTGAGATATCAACTCAACAATAGATGCCATTCATGGTTGTTCTTGGAATTTTTAATCCTAGACTTGTACTTTATTTAGACAATCAATTTTATAGCCTTCTATGATGGTTCTTCCATTTGTTTTCTGGAAATTGTTTGTCGGAAGTTGTTTGGACGAGAAATTGCACTATCACCAGATTTTTACCTTGCGTAACTTGCTAAACTGTTTCGAAGCATCTCATTTATTTGGTAATTTCTTCTTCAAAGAGGGCATGTTTATCAAATATGGTGATAGTAGTAGACTCATAAAAGAAAGATCTACACAAGGAAGGGCAAGTATAAGGTTGTCAGGGTAAATCAGTTGAGTTATTTAGCTATATATTTGTATGAAGATAGTTAGGGAGAATGGAAATGTCAGCAAGTTAGTTTCTGGTCTAGGGAAGCTTGAATGACTGTTCTTCTAGCAGAGATCACGCTGATCTTTGGTAGAGTTCTTCACTAAAATTCATACCTATAAAATTTAATTTGTTTTCAGGGTTCTCTATTAATGTCAATGGAACACTTGTCCATAGTAATGTTGTTTGGATAAAAATGTTAAGCAGGAGACTCCTTGTAATTTTTTTTTTCCTTTAAAAACCTTGGTATTGTAGTAATTCTTCATCATAATAAAAATTGGGATTCAGTTCATTGTAACTGCACTAATGTTTTGCAAATGGATTGGCTATCTTCATGTAGTCTTTGATTTTCAGCAGAGCTTGTAGGTTTGCATAGATAAAAGTATTAAAAGCTTAGATCTTTTGTGTTTTTTATTTTTATTTTTCTATTACTAAGAAATAAATTATTGATTCCTCTCTTCTTCAGTGTCTCCTTTAAACTAGAAGTCAGGGTATCAATATGTCGCGAAGATATGATAGCCGTACAACAATCTTCTCCCCCGAAGGACGTCTTTATCAAGTGGAGTATGCAATGGAGGCTATTGGAAATGCTGGTTCTGCCATAGGGATCTTATCAAAAGATGGAGTCGTGTTGGTTGGTGAAAAGAAGGTAACATCCAAGCTTCTGCAAACCTCCTCATCCACTGAGAAAATGTACAAGATTGATGATCATGTTGCGTGTGCTGTTGCTGGGATAATGTCGGACGCCAACATCCTCATCAATACAGCTAGGGTCCAAGCCCAACGCTACACATATGCCTACCAAGAGCCCATGCCTGTTGAACAGTTGGTTCAATCTCTTTGTGATACTAAGCAAGGATACACCCAATTCGGTGGTCTTCGGCCATTTGGGGTCTCATTCCTGTTTGCAGGTTGGGACAAAAACTTTGGCTTTCAACTCTACATGAGTGATCCTAGTGGAAACTATGGCGGTTGGAAAGCAGGAGCTATTGGTGCAAACAACCAGGCAGCTCAGTCAATACTGAAACAGGATTACAAGGATGACATTACGAGGGAAGAAGCTGTGCAACTTGCATTGAAGGTATTAAGCAAGACTATGGACAGCACAAGCTTGACTTCAGAGAAACTTGAATTAGCTGAGGTTTTCCTGTCACCTTCTGGAAAGGTCAAGTATGAAGTTTGCTCCCCAGATGCCTTGAACAAACTATTGGTGAAGTTTGGGGTGACTCAACCAGCAACAGACACTGCCTAGTTTGCTCTACTCTTCCATTTCTGATGCAGGTTTAATTAATGACAATGCTTTTATTTTTGTAATGCAAGTGACATTGTATTTGATACACCTGTAGTTGATTTTCAAGACAGATTGATCATATTTGCTTCTCGTTTCCCATTTATTGCACTTTGATTTACCAAACTTCATCTTTTCTTGTACCTGTTACTTGCATTATGCCTTATAGAATGAATCTTATCAGTTGCTCAAGCAAATTTCTTACTTGCAAGGTACCATGTTTTGGTGCTTTTGGCTCTAAGTTTGAATCTCAAACCAAAATTGAAACACCATGTCACATTTGTACTGCTAAAACCTCAAAGCGAACAAGCAGTATCAGAGAGATTTATGTAAAAGTGCATAAATAGTAGTACCATGCAGATGAACCACAACAAACTGAAAAGGTCAGTGAATAATTAGTCTTAATCATATTGTGTGCACTTTTCAATTTCATAGCAGTCAATTTGAGAATTTCATAACCTTAGGTTTCCTATTTGGCATTTACTTCAAGGTTATGTATCTGTCTAAGCTACCAAGTCTCAGATAGTGGTCACTGAATTGATTAAGTTGTCAGTATCCTTAAGGATTGTTGCAAACAATCATAGAACAAATAACCAAAAGGCTAAAACATGCTTTGCCTTTTCATGAAGCTAACAAAGGTAATGTCATATTGTCATATGCATTATTCAAGGAAAGAAACATAGTTTACAACAAAAAACAGAAACAAATTAGAGAAGGATTAGGAGAGGCAATATGCTTTACACTTATACTCCCCTCAACACCAATTAGAGAAGGAAAAAACCAAAAAAGTAAATTACTACCACAACCAAGAACAAAACAAAACAGAAACAAAGAGAAACTCTAATGACCATATTGCCTTTGCATATTCCAAATTTCTATAGTCAGGTTTTGGTCATTGATGGAAAATATAGGCATAGAGGAGCTCATTCCAAGTGTCAGAAACTCCTGGAAGGCACCAATGTATGCAATCTGCATAAGTTTTTGGGTTAGAAATCTGTTCTTCTGTTAGAGGCTCCCATTGCTTCCTATAGATAGATGGGTGGCCTTCTTTTCTGTACTCTGAGAGCTGTGTGATGTTAAGCATCCGAACATTCAAGCCTCTTGATTTCAAATCTTTAAGTACATTTTCCACCACCCTCATCATTGATGGAAAAGTACCATTCCCCCAGTAATCCTCTTGTGTAATCAAATCTGTTTCTTTATAGCAGTTTTCACCCTTCACTCCTCCCCATTCATGTGCCCTGCCAATTTGTTTAACTTGTATTACAAATATAGCAAACGCAGGTTTTGGCAGACACAACTTTAATATGAAATTTTATTTAAAACATTCATTTTTTATGAACCTTACCAATTTTTATTAGAATATGTGCTGATTTTGGGAGCAACTAAGAATTTCTAAGATAATAAACATCTCATATGAAAACCCATCATTAAACTTAACATCATAACAAATTACTTTAATTTTTTACCATACTTTTAGATGGGTTCTGTCTCCCAAAAAACCATAATGTATAGAAAGGGAGGATAATGTGAAAAATAAATACCCATAGATAAATATGCAAATATCATAATCATAATTATAATATTCCTTTAAGGTAGGTGAGAAGTCAAAACCTTTGGTGAGTGGGTGACATGCTAGCAAAAAACAACTGTGTCTTGCTGCCATTAACATGGACCTCCAACCAATCTGACCAAGTTCTCAATGCCATTTCATAGACTCTCACCATTCCAACTTTCTTGTACACTGCATCTGGATCTCCAAATGATCCCCACCTGCTCATTTCTCACATTGTAATCATACATTCTAAGGGTGATTATCAAAACACAGAAAATCAAAATTCTGCGTAAAATGAGCCGAGTAAATTAAACACGTAAAACATTAAATCGTACAGGATTTAAATGTAAAAAACATACTTATTACTAAGTTTAGAAAACATTATAAGAACACAATCATTAGAGCATCTCTAATAAGCAATTTTTGAGTATCAATTTTTTTTGAAAGACAAATGAATTTATTTGATATTAGGTTATGCATTGGAAGGAAGACATGAAGTGATACTGATATCCGTAAGTATCATTTTGAAAGAGTGTTAATCAAAATATGTCATTTGAAAAATTTATTAAATGCAGATTATTTAAAATAATTAAAAAAAATAAAATTTAAATTAAATTGAGACTATATATTAAAGCTACTAATCTTAAATGTAATATTACATATCCATAAATACTAATATAGCATTGTGTGGGACCTAAATTAATATTAAACTAAAATCAAGTATTGGACATTCTCTTCTCGTACAAATAGTGGTTGGAAATTAACATTGGAGTAGTTGTTGATGATATCACATAACAATAACATACATAGGCAAAAATAAAGCAATTAGTTGATGAAATTAAGAAAGTGATGGGTTGGTGAAAATCTGTTAGACTACTTACAAAACATTCATGGCACTTCTTCTCCACCAAAGGAAAGTGTTGAAGACCAAAATGTCTGCATCAGTCCAATGCCTAGCATGCTTCTGAATGCTATTGACCCTCACAATTCTATCAGGTACCCTATGGTTTATTGGATCATCTGAGTTTGATTCTACTAGTAGTGGGGCCCAATAGAACTCTATGCTTGCATTGAATTCCTTTCAATTTTGTCAAAGTTAGCATACACATAAAACTGTTATTAGTCACATAATAAGTTGTTTTCTTTTGCATTTGTCAAATGTTGGCTAATTAATAATCAAGCCCATGTGTCAAATCATAACTATTATTTCTCTGAAAGATGAGAAAATTAAAGAATGAATTTAATAGTGTATTGAATTTTTATAAAGTGAATAGTCATTGTACCTTGCCATAAGATAGATATCATAAATTAAAATACATTTAATTATATAATAATTTTATATTAAAATATAAAAAATTGCATAGTAATTTTTATTCCTAGACAATACAATAACAAAGGAAAAGAAGTAATTGTTTATTATTGTTCCATGTTCATGCAATAATAGAAGCAACTATGTATAGAGCTCTTCTTATTTTTCTTCTACTACTTATAATGATGAGAATTTGATTAAGAATTTGAAGATTACTTACTATGGCCTTAAAAATACTTAGTGAGCCATTGGCAATGGTGTTCATGGATTTAAGAGCTGGAGGGACTGAAGACTCAACAAGGCAAACCATTGAAATCCATTGGCCTCTATTGAGTGAATCCCCCACAAAAACAAGCCTCTTGTTCCTTAGCCTTTCAAGCAATGCTGTTGCATTGAACCTATAATTATTAACGCAAAAAAAAAGAAGGCCACATTCCACAAAGCTCAAAATTATAATCTAAATTGATCAAAATGAAGCACATATATATTCCTTATATTTTTTTGAAAAATTTCAACTATACCGAGAATTGTGTTCCAATATTTTTAACCGTTAATCTTAATTAGAAAAAATATATGACATATACTTATATTAAAATTAACGACTAAAATTATTGAAATATCGGTGTTCCCAATATATTTGAAACTTCTCTTATATTTTTAAGATAAATATCATTTTGACTAAATCAATACATTAATGTTTAATAATAATAATAATAATAATGCTAAATGTAAAAATAAAAAATCATCACCTATATATCCGTGTCTAGATATATGTGTACTTAAACAAAAAAATTAAAGACCTTGGTATGTCACATTGGTGAGGCTGCCACCTCCAATTCTGGTAGCTAAGGTCCTTCCTTCCAAACTTCTCACAAGCCAATTGATCTGACATGTAAGTGCATTCCTTCTCTTTGTATAGTGGATGAGTTATGTTGTCAAAAACCCACTTACCAATGAACATGTTGCATTTTGATTCAACAATTGATGATGAGATACTCTCTTCAAACCATTCTCCTCCTTCTTGTGTTAGATAAATGGCAGTGACAACTAAAGTTGTTGTTAGTACTAAAACAAGTGATTGAAATGTGCTTCTGATTCCTCCATTATTAGTTGTGGTGTTTCCTAACACTATTTCTTGTTGTGTTGCCTTATTTGCCATTTATTCTTACAATAATAATTGCAATGCAAGGTGCAATTTAATGATTCAATTTTTTCTCTAAGTTTTAATTTTGAAGCTTTCTTTGATGCTAGATAGTGAGGTAGAAGATTATTGTCATCACTAGCCAACAAACATGTCCCATTGAAAGTAGTAGTAGGTGGGAGAACAATGATGCATTTAGAAGTTTAGTGTACTTGATATTTCTTAATTCATAGTGTTACAAGGATCAAATATATAATGTACTATATTCAACCTTTGACTACTACTTTGAGGTTAAATTGTATGGTTTATTTTCCTTTAAAAGAAAGATAAAAGCTTAACTAATTAAAACTTTAGCTCCAAGCTATATATAATATATATAGATTAAAATTAATGCTAGATATATAATTATTTAATTTGTCATTATTACTTAAGTTTGAACCTTATTAGCTTTAAAGTAAATAATTTTTTATGACATAATATCAGTCTATTACTTTTTAAAAAAACTTAAGTGGATAGAAAAAAATAAAAATATATTATTATATTTTTAACATACATGTCTTTTTAAGAAAAAATCTCCTTTTGAGTTGGTCTAAATTTTTACATAGTCCATCTTTCTTTTTTTTTTTTCCTTTCTTCTTATAACTCTTTTATTTGTTTGCGATGATGAAATTCTTTCTTTTGAAATAAAAAAAAAGGTATCTAAATTTTTAATTAGGTTATAGAAGTTTTTATATTATATCATGAAAATATTTTTAAAAATATTAAAACAGATAAAAAATATATATAAATAATTATATCTCCAACTCAAATATCAAAATTGAGAGAAGAAAAAGAAAAATAATTCGGTTGTGCGACCTCAATGCATTGGTTAAAAAGATATTTTATGTCCATGTCCAAAAAAAATTAAAGAAAGAAGCTATTTTATGCTTCATAAGCTAAAATTTACTATCTACCCCTATTTTATCCGGTTTGATATGATAGGAATTGCTTGAACTTTGAAGTATTGAAGCACTATTTTTGAAAAATATTGGATAGTAATTATGTTGTTTGGAAGGACGAATGAAATGATATATATTAAGGTTATGTTGTTGACGTTTTCACAACCAATGACATTGCTTGAAGAATGGTCGAAGCCCTTAGCTTATTGTCCTCTCCACTATCTTAAGTCATTTTCGTTCCACCTCAAAACAAATGAGGCACAGATAAGAAACCCAACAAAGTATTGTCACTTTCTTCCCTCATCATGTGTATGCATGCTTCATATTATTATATCTATTTCTTTTTTCTTTATTATTATATATTATTTTTTTAAGTGCCTACTTAATAAGGTAACCACTAGGTCGATTTATTTGCAACTTCTAAAAAAGTTTAATTTCTTTTTTACAATTATACTAGGAATTTGGTAAGAGTTACATTTGCAGTTTACTCTTTTAGTATAGTAGTATTTTTTTTTTCTTTGTTATGTTTGGTTGAGGATATTTATAATATTAAAAATAAAAAATAAAGCAATTTAGTTAATATGCACCCATATAATAGTATAAAATTATGTTGTGGGTGCTACAAACTACAATTCAATTATGTTTAAGAATTTGAATAAATTTTTAAATAGTAAGTAGAAGAGTTACATGCAATAACTAATGTGATAATACATAATTAAATTATAATAATATAAAAATAATGCATTATTATAAATAAATTCAAAACCAATTAATCAAAGTATAAATCACATATTCACATATACCAATTATTATTCTACCCTAGTTCTAATATTTGGACGACACATCCCTCCATCGTTTAATTAATTAAACTCTATAAATCATTTAATTAATTAATTTACAAAAATTTTGAATTTATTGATAGTTGATATGATTTGCATATTTAATTTCTTTTCACCCTTAAAATCATCTAGTTAAAATTACTCAAATACATGAAATTAATTGTGTCTTAGCAATGTGATCCCATTGGATAACAATGGTAGATGCATGCATCTCTAATTAAACCTTTTTTTTTTTTTTTTGGGACAGGCATCTCTAATTAAACCTTAATTCTTACACATTCCTCAAATTGGAAGGTTGGTATATATACGACTCATACCTTATCTGTTTGTTAGCAACTTTTTTAGTTATTGTTCTCAAAAGCATATATAAGCATACGGATAAAAAGAAGATTGACAAAAAAAGTAAAATAATAATAATAATAATAATAATAATTTTTAAATGAAGATAGTAAAATTCATACGTGATAAAATTTAGAAATTTGATGATAATTAAATTATTATTTTCTCACTTTATCAATTTCTTTATTTTATTAGAGATTTTTCCCCATAACAATAATACCTTTTCTATTATTTCTTTTTGTTATTACGAATTTAATAATTCTAATATTTTTTGTCTACCATTAATTATATATATATTTATCGTGGCCAATAGTGCTAATCCCTTTAGAGAAAGTTTTGTGAGCCAATATTAGAGAGATAATAAAAAATCAATATCAATTTTTCTTTTTTTCTCTCTCTTTTTTTACCACCCATTAATTCTCTAGTTACACTCATGGGCTCTCTATGAACTCCCTAACATTGTTTCCCTAGCAATACTCATTCAAATTATACGAAGCCATATATTTGGATAAGGATGGGTTAAATATGCTGGACATGGAATTCATTAATGGAGATCCCATGAATAGTCAAAAGAAAAACAAGTTCCGTGACGACTAGAAAATAGCATTCTTTCTCCATCACTTCTTTTGGTGCAAACTTATCCGAGGTTTTACAACTTTTGTCTTGCATGCATCCATGAAGGAGAAGAAAAAGTGTCAACATTATTATTTCCATTATTTGAATTCTCATAAAGCATGTGAATTGTGATATATATGATGATCAAGTTGTATCTTATTAATCATCAATATAATGTGTATGAAGTCAAGTTTATAAGTGGATGATAGATCAGAAGAGTTCGCTAGAGTCTCAATTCTTTTTTTTAAAGGATTAGCCATTTAAACTTTAAATCATTGCTCTAAATCATCTAAAAATTTGAGAACTAAAAACGATATTATAATTTAAAAAAAAAGTAAGTTAATATTGATAGATTAATTAAAAATGACCTAATTTCCTATTTAGATGAAAAACCTAACAACTCTTTTATTTTCCTATTCAGATTGAAAACTCAAAAACCCTAACAACTACTCTAAGGTTTTGTGCCAATGAGTTGTAATTTAAATGACATTTGCTAGAATTCTCCTTCTCCATTATCCGGTTCGAAACTCACTATTTTTTGTATAAAAAAACAAAAAAAAAAAAAAAACTCTAAGGTTTTGTGCCAAAAGTATATAAAAATTTAAAAATACTATGTCTATGTATCAAAAGCTAGCTACCATTTGTTTAATTGTTTATATAAATATATATGGTATTTAACTTATTTCTAATATATATTTTGTATATTATAATATTTGTATACACATTTAATGTACTTTAAATAATTTTTTCTTGAGTAATTTTTTATAGACTTTCTTTAATTTTTAAAAAAATTTCTATTAATTTTTTTTTAAATTCAACAAACAAAAATAATATTAAGGAACCATTAGGGGCCAACAAAACAAATTAAGGTGATTGTGGGGTTGAAAAAGAAAAGGAAAAGAGAGAGAAAATATTTGGCTAATCATCAACAATGTTTTCTCTCTAGACTTTCTCTATTCTGATATATCATATCATAATACATCTACTCTAAAAAAAATATAGAATAATGTATGAATAGATATATATCTAACCGATTATATATTAAATCTAATGCATGTTAGTATTATTTGATTCTAATAAATATGATAAAAATACAATCTATTCCTCTAAATCGGAGAATAGAAAACAATTTGATCATCTTTGAAATAAGCAACATTAATTAGTATATATATGATGAGTAATAATTATATAGGTTAATTGGAATCCAGTAATGGAAATAATGCTATATCGAAATAATGCTATATTCAATAACACCGACTTTTGGTTGCCAGAGAAAGTTGTTGCAATGATTTTATCTTCTTCTGAAGAGCTTCGTCGAGTGTTTCATCTGCAAAGACTTTCCTACTCTTCTCCTCTTAAGTTATTTTGGAGTCCGCCTCCTCAGGGTACTGTTA